>PVLD010002867.1:0-154923 GCA_004027595.1 Dinomys branickii
CATCACATATTATATGCTATGCATTATATGTCATATATCATACATCAAGCATCATATATCATATATAATATATTGTATCATATACTGTGCATTATATTATCTATTATCCATTATAGTAGATATTATAGTATATATTATTATATATTATATATTAGAAAGAGAAATACATACTTGTGATCTATGAAAGATTTGGACACCTAAGTCATGGATCATTTTTCATACATCTCTGATCTCACTAGTAAGAATTAAACGGTCACTGTCAGCATTAGCTACTTCTTCACTTCCTAGGTGCCTACGACAAAAGGAATTTATAAAAAAATTCTAGATCCATGCTCAATTATTTATAAGGAGATGAAACCATCATAGATATTATGGTTTGTACCTCAATGTCCCCTAAAGACTCCTGTGCTCATACCTGGGGCACTTGGCATCTGTCTGGATCATGGGGGTGTGACCCTGAGAGAATGAGCGCACACCTAAGATTTTAGCCATATGGAATGTTGGTAGATGAAGCCTCAGTGGAGGAGATGGGTCACAGAGGGTACAGCCTGGAAGGGTCTATGTCCCTTCTTCCTCCTATGATCACCCGATTCCCCACTGCCCTGCCTTCAGGAACCCTCAACCATACTGCCCCACCTTGGACTCAACCAACCATGGACTGAAACCTCTAGAAACCATAACCCAGAACAACCCTGTCCTCCTTTAACTTGTGGCCTTCAGGTGTTGTGCACTTGCAACAAAGAACATAACTAAGACAACAGGCAATATTTCATAAGCGGGGATTAGTTAACTATTTATCAGAATAACATGGGTAAAATATCTTAAAGAAATACTTTGTCCGCGACCATTTAGAGAAAAAACTCAAACTACAAAGTTTGTTGGATATGTATGAATGCATCTTGGATACAGCTAATATCACTGGTAATAGCCCATTGCTAGGTTCTATTCTGTGAGTTGCAAAGCTTCCAGTACCGATAGGCATAGAGGCAGTAAGGCTGGGGCACATGCTTACAACCTTAGCTACTCTGGAGGACTGGGCAGGAAGCTCTGTGACAGAGTATGCTCCTAGCATGTGGGAGGCTCTGATTTCAATCCCAAAGACCAAAGCAGAGTTTTCCAAACAAATGGAAACATTTAACACAACCAAATCTGGCTTTGCATATTAGAAACCAGTTGACCACTCTTTGAATGGAAGTTTCTGATTTGGGAAATTAGCTTCCTCTAAAATTAGTAGCAGTTTGCAGTAACATATATCTAAGATCAAACTCTCAGTGACCTAAAATACAGATCCATATTCCTATAAACATAATGATTATACCAAAGAAAAAAATCCACACAGCAAAGAAAGCAGAAGAGTAAAATGAGATAAGCTATGAAATAGGAGAAAATATTTTCAAACCTTATATCTGATAGGCAGTTAATTAGCAAAATATATGAGGAACTCAAACAACTTAATACAAGAAATCAAATAACCCGGTTTAAAATAAAAGGCAATGAATCTTAGTAGACATTTTACCATTTCTCAGAAGACATACACATAGCCAAGAGGTATATGGAAAAATGCTTGACATCACTCTGTATCAGATAGATGCAAATTAAAAACAATAGAGAGATAGCACCTCACAACTCTTGCAGTAGCTATTATCAAAAAGATAAAAAGAAGCTGGACACAGTGAGGCACATGCTTATCATCTTAGCTACTCAGGAGGCTGAGGAAGGAAGATTATATGTTTGAACCCAACTGAGTCATTGAGGGAAACCTATCTCCCCAGGACTATGCATGAACACACACACACATGCACACACACACAAAAGTGGAAAAGGAACTCTGAACTCTTGTAGGACTTAATTATTATTGTTATTAATAATGAAAAACTGGCCTTTTGTATTTTTTAAGATCTCCTATATGTGAAGGGTCTTTTCTCAGTTGCTGATTTTAGAATGCTTTCCTTTCGGCTTTGTTTCATTGTAGTATATAAATTTCCTTAAGTGTAGATCTTGCTTGAAGTTTGTTTATAAAATCCAGCAACCAGAATCTTGTTCTCTGGAATAAGGACCAACCAACCATCATTAGGTACAAATGCTGTGATTTTTATTGCCACCCTTGGTCATCTGGACTCTGAGCCACTTCCTGATGGCAGAGCCTGCCTGTTTGACATCAACTTGTGCTTTCTGCAACAAATGATCCTCTGCATGGGAAGCACTTGCAGAAGCATTGGCTTTCAGAGTTGCACCTAAATGGGCTTTCTCATATTGCTTATCCCACCATGTCTGGTTCTAACAGTGACTACAGAATGAAGCCCTGGACACTGTCCCAGCCTGTGGGCCCCATAAGGCTGAGTGAAAGAGGGCCAGAGTTCTGAAATCATTGATTCTGACAGTTCTTACAGGTTCAATAAGATGTTTCAGTGGAGAGATCCATCCTAAGATTTTCCTACTCCATCATTTTCAGTGGTACGGCCAACTCAAAATCATGGAACACAAACCACACAAAGGTGAGAAGTTGCTGACACCTGAGCTGCAGAACAAAAGGCGTCTGGCTTAGGTGCTTGGCTTACTTTGGTGGAGTTTCTGCCATGTGGCCTTTAGTTCTCCTGTGAGCACCATGCCATCGCTGGTACAATCATATTCTTATAATTTAATATTTGCTTGTTTCTAGAATTATTTTGTTCTCCCACTTTAAATTGGTGACTGTGATAAAATTTACAGAATCAATTTTCTATCAGCATCATTATGTATTCTGGTCTTCTTGCTTTACCAGCATTTTTCTTAGGTTGTGTTACTCTGTGGCCCTAATATGCCAAACCAAACTCATTTGTGTGTGTGTGTGTGTGTGTGTGTGTGTGTGTGTGTGTGCAATAGCATCTTCTTTTCTATGCTCTCTGTAGTCAATTCTGTAATGCTCGAAAGAAAACATCAAACTCCCCAAACTCTAAATGATTAATACAGAGATCTAATTACTTGATATCTTAAAATATATATTGTGTTTGGGGGACAAAAGGGGAAGATATCTTCCAAAACAGTTCAAAGGAAAACAAATCCAAACTGCATTTGTTAAGCAATGCACTAAATCCCAGCAGGAGTTTTCCTCCCACAGAGCTGCAGCAGCATTTGAGAAATACGGTTAGGCATACTGCAGAATGCACAGGTCTTCAAAGGAAGCTCTGACCTACTTTGTTTCTGCCTGGTCCTTTACTGTTTCCTGCTACTATAGCTTCCTGAGTCAGGTGGAACCAGCTTTTGCTGCACTTTTGGTAGCCAGATTCTTCGTATGAGGCACAAGTCAGATTTATGATACAGAAGCTTTGGATCTCTTTCCAACAATTAGGAGTATTATTACCAACACTTCACTGTGAGTTTGAAGAGCATTTTGTTTTCATTACATCAGTGCTTGCTTCTACCAGATAAATGACTTTAAGTGTGGGGAGCAACGTAACATTTCAAAATATCTAACAGGGACATCATTTTAAGCAATAGATTGTGTTTTCTAATGCACACTGAGATACAATATGAAGGGTCAGTTATTAAGAAAAACCTTATAGAACATTTCCTGCCGTAGGCTAACAAGGCTGAGCATAAGGAGGGTATTCTCAAAACAAGAACCACATCAATGCAACATGCACTGTGTTTCCCCTATAATGTAAAGCCATGTATGGGCTTCAGTGCCAATAGATGAACAAGCTGCAGGAGGAGAAGAAAGGTCTAAGTCTTAAACATATGGGAGAACAAGTTGGTCTCTATAATTCTTTTCATTTTGTAGTGCTGGGAATTGAACCGAGAGCCTCCCATATGGTAGACAAGCGTTCTACCACTGATTTATGTAATCAGCCCCAATGAAAACAAATCAAAAAGAAGATATAAAGCTACAGAAAGGCCATACGCATGTTGAAAAGGAAAGAGAAACTGGTTTGGGTAAATGGAAGAAAGAAGGCTGGGAAAAGCCGAAGGAAATGTGTATATATATATATATATATATATATAGACACACACACACACACACACATGATAGTTAAGATAGTTATATTACTAATTTCTCTTGGTTTATTGAAAAGATAGCTGTGCTAATATTGTTTGGTCAATTAAATGCTGCTATCTTGTGCTCTGAGTAACTAATTTAAAGATAACAACATGCAATGTGTTAACCATTGTTACCCTCTTATCATATTAATTTGGAATTTTGTTTTTTGTAAAATAAAAAAAGAATTTTGAGCATAGTCTTTCTTCTCTGCCCTGGACTTAACCTCAGACTTTCTGCATTGTGTGACTTAATAAGAACACTTTCCATTCATTTAATTCATTTATGCATAGAGTCATCTAATGAACCCACCATCCAGCTTCCCAGGAAACTGGTAGCTCCTCCGACCTTTCTCTTGGGCCTCCATCCACAGTCAGTGGTTATTGTTTTCAATTAAAGCTCCAGTATTATTAAAACATAACCTGAATTGATAATTTTAAAAGGTGCTTTAGGCATCATTCAAGTTCTTCTTTGGATAACAATTTACTAAGGAAATATCTCTCTGCTTCTTTTCTGAAAATTATCCTCTATTTGTGTGTGGTAGGGTTCTAGTTGACACCTACCTCTCGCCTTCACAGAAAGGTATTTGGATGTATAACTAGACCCTCTTGAACCTCAAGCACTATCCCTTACTTGCATCTCTGCTTGCTGCTTTCCTTGCTGCCCCTGAGAGATGAAGCTGTTACTGGGCATTATTCTTGGTCTGATCTGCTGCTGTAAGCCGTGTCTGCAGTGCTCCCCAATGGAACTGTCCTGATTCTGGCTCTTGCTGGTACTATGGACATATATGAAGTCTCATTTTGACTTGATTATTTCTGGTCTGTTAAATGTATGCTTCAGTTCTCTGTGGATATATGCTTTACCATGACTACTCATTTCCTCCGTCAAGCTCTCTTGTAGGATATAAGATGCATTAGAGAAACCTGTCTGAAGATGTTTTTCTTCCTAGAAACAACATAGCTCCAAGTTAACATTGGAGTGTCAATGGTTGTTGCCAAGTATCTTTTTCTGAGTCTCTCTGGGGAGTGGGCAAGTGTTTCTTGTTCTCAGTGTTCCCTAACGTCAGACGGGATATTTGAAAAAATTACTTCTGACTTCCCTTCCCCCCCCATCTCTTCCTTTATCCACAGTTAAACAGAAAAGAGCTGGATTTCTTTTTCTTCCTTCTATCTAGACCTAATTGGGGGCAGACCTCCAAATCTAACCTTTCATAAAAAGGAAGTTATTAGTTCTCTAAAGAATATTTCCAAAACAAAAAATCTTCACTCACTAGATAGTTGGAAATTTTGTGTTAAATGCCTTTGGGTAGAATTTCATTTCTGATTATGTTAAAATAGCTTGTAGTAGGCCAAATCTTCCACAGAGGAAAAGGAGACAATCTGGATTACATAAAAACAAAAAAGCAGAGAAAGAAGAAATCTTTGGAGACGTTGAAGAGCTACAGCTATGGCCAGAACTTTAGGAACCTAGTCATGGACAGATGGGGGGTCATGAGATAACCTGACACGCGGTGGTTTTTCCCTCAATATGTTCACCAATTCCTGGATGGTACGCAGAAGAGAGGCTGTAAAACCCAGCAGAATGTAATTTCACAGCGACAAGGAATACGAGCAGCACTTTGGGCAGGATTTGAGAATTAAGATTGAGCTCGTATTCCAGCATTAGTAAGACCACACAGACTTAAGAAGCCAATATTTCATGAAGAGTAAAAGTGTAGAGCAGTGAACTCACAATCGGAGTTACTTTTATTTTAAGGGTATTCATGTTGTACAGTAGCCATGAGGGAAGAAAAGAAGCCAAAGAGGGAAAAAATAGAAATGAAGAAAATGAAAATCTAACTGAGGTTTTGGTAGTTTCACCGCATGTGAGGGATAAAAACTGGACTATATATCTTGCTAAAGAAGAGGGACTGTGGTAAAAACCCCAGGATTGTGGCTTGGGAATCTTGAAGAACTATAAGAGAAAAGGAGGGGCAATAAATAAAGACATAAATAGACTTAAGAAGACTAAAAGCCCTTCTGAAAACTTCCTAGTTCCTACTTGTGTTAAGATTCTTTTAGCACTACTGGCAGAACTGACTAATACAGAGTTCTTAAAATCTTGTGTATGCAAAGTGCCCATTTGATCAAACAATTTTAAGTATCTTATGAGAACAAGTCAAAAGAAAATAAGACAATAGGAAAAGATTTATAGCTAATGCAAAGATTAAGAGCATTTAGATGCAGATTTAAAAATAATTGCGATCAAATTAGTTGTACAATATAACAACCATTGGTGAATTCCTGCCAGCTTGTCTAGCGAAGCTCTGTACTGCTTCTAATATTCTGTTAGTTTTTATTCTCTTTAATGGCTTGATCCATCTTGCATTCTTATATCTGGTCATCTGAGCAACTTGTTGAAGATAAAAATATGCAGTATGACAACCACTGTTAATTCCTATCATTTTGTTATGAAATCCCACACCATTTTATTGTTTTTGCTTCGTTTTGTTTCTGTCTATGCTGTTGTCATTTTGGTATTTTAAAATTCTCCTTAAAATAAAAAAATAATAATTGAGGTTGGTTGCTCAGAAACATAAATGACAGGGTGAACTTCATTAGAGAACTGGGATCCGAAACAAGCAGTCGAATGAACACTCCAGGAGTAAAAAAATGTGTGAGGTGCCAAGAGATTGTGATGACCTTCATTGTTTTCTTTGAATTCCTTCTGTGACACAATTTAATCTCTTTATTAAGCCTCCACTAAGAGAAATCCAAGAAATTCCCTAAACAAATGATCTCTTAAACTCCTAAACTTCTCTGACCACTTCTAACAGCCTTTCTGTACTTTCCTGAGAGCCAGCCTTTAAAAGTAGACTGGAACACAAGGGTCTTTCCTTCTCCCTGGCTCCAAAGCCAAGCTAAGTTTTTTATTAGTGCATATTAGTAGCATAGACTATTGAGATTCACTTCAAGAAACCGGTAAATGGATTTAACTTATTTTGATGATTTTTCAATCCCATTACCCCATTTTCTCTTTGCTGCCCCTCCCCTTACTCTCCAAAATCACCCTTCCATCCAGCCAACCTTGAAGGTATGGTGCCAGAGATTAAATGCATCATCTAAACAAAAATTGTCCAGAAACAGTTTTTTAGGAAAGAGTATTACATTTGTTAGAATTACAAATTCACTGGGCATATGGACAAAAATTAAGTATTATGCTGATATACTATTATTATATTATCAGTATGTTGTTAGTTGACTTTTATAACCCTAGAGCAAGGCAAGTTTTCTAACAATGAAAACAAAGTCAGGTGAAAAGAAAACTTTCTGAATTATTTATCTTTGAGAAAAAGGAAGAGGGGAAAGAATAAATCAAACCTAGGTAAACTTTTCACAACTTGAGCAGGATACTACATCGATAACTTTCTGTGCTTTAATTATATAAGGCATTGTTATGAAACAAGACTATGCAAATAAATTCAAAATATAAGCAAAATATAGGTATGGGCCATTTTCAAAAGAGAGATTATAAATTGTATACTATTCAGTTTCACCTGAAAGTTGGAAAATGTAAATTAAGTGGCAAGTAATTTTAGCTTTATATCCCTGGCCTAACACTGATGGTGGTATTTAGTAATACTTATTATCAGGGTTCACGTGGAGAATAAGACATTCTCAGGAAATAGAAGTGAGATCATAATTTGGAGTAATAGTTCTAAGTGGTACTCTAAACATCAGTCAAAACACATAATATGAAACAGAACAAGACAGGGATTTTCAGAATGAATTCTGGAACCGACTCCCAGGTTTAAATCATGCAAGCATGTCTGCTATGTAAATTTAGGCAAGGGACTTAACCTCTCCTTCCCTGCACAGCTGCTAAAGTTTCAAAACGGCACTAAGGTTTTGCTCTAAAGTCAAGCAGTGACTCAGACAACCCATGACTTCACCATCTCCACTTTTCTATTGGTGTCAAAAGACACATAAATATGTGTTCTGACACATGAACTCACCTGTCAGAACATGTTGGAAGTCATCCTAAATTCATAACTGAAAGGATTAATATTAAGGATTAATTTAATATTATTAAAATGTCCACACTACCCAAAGTGATCCGCACATTTAATGCAATCTTTATTAAAATACTATGTTGTAATTCACTGAAATAGAAGAAACCCAACAGAACAAAAAACTTAGTATTCATGTAGAACTACAAGATACCACAAATAAGTAAAAGATCGTGAGCAAAAATAATAACACTCTATCACCTTACTTAACATAAAAATTTTGTAACCAAAACAGCATGTGTAGCATAAATATAGACACATAGACAAGTGGAATAGAATAGAGAGCCTAGAAATGAACCCACACACCGCCAAACAACTTTCAAAAGAAGATGCTGGGAGGTGCTAACTTTAATAAATAGTGCTGTGAAAATTGAATGTTCATATACAGAAGAATGAGACCAGACCCCTATTTCTCACTGTATAGTACAAAAAATAAACTCAAGATAAATTAAGCATAAAACCTAAAGCTATAAAACTACTAGAAAAAAACATACAAGAAGAGCTCATTGATATTGGCCTAGATGATAATTTTTTGAACAAAGATATAGAAGTAGTACAGAGAGCATATCTAGGGCTGGGGGGTCACTTCCTCTCCATTCATCAGAATTTGGGCAACGCTCCAGAGCCAGTCTTGCTTCTATTGTCCTATGATAGCTGAAATAAAAATAACAAAGACCCATAAAATCTCAAGCTCCAGACCAGAGCACTTGTGTGTTAGCTTCCATGGCATGATTGTCAGTTACACTTTTTAAAGGTTCATACTTAGGGACAGGGACTGCATATAGTGCATGTGATTAAAACAGGGAGATGCCCCTGAGATAGCTCAGCACCCTGTCATTCATTTCTGTCAATCATATCCAGAAAGATCCAGTGATAGGCATCCAGGGCAGGTACACATCTTTTAAACCCCAAAACCTGATTTAGTCCATCCAGGACAAGTCCAGAGCACAATAAAACAGAGGAAATCAGACGCCACCCACCAGAATTTTCTCAAATGATAACAGCAGTAGTGAAAAAATAAGTGGATGAGAATACAGAAAAAATAATTCTCTCATGTAAGAAAAGAAAAGAAATGACAATCAAAATGAAAGACATGCTTAACACATCTAGAATAGACACAGATTTAAAAAAGAGAGGAGCTTAGGAAAATAATGGAAAACATGAATTCTGAGAAACAGTGGTTAAGAATAGCAAATTTTATTGAGGGAGAGACAGATCCTGAAGGAGATAGGACAAGAGCAGGGTTGCCAAGGAGCCTGCTTCAAAGTTTTATAGAGCAAAATCATGAGGTGGATACCAAATGAGGAGGAAGGTACAATGTGGGACTAAACTGATAGGTTTTTCCAGTGTAGAGAGAAGTAAAGCTGAATAAAATGCCTTTATTGTGGGCACACAGAGAAGACCACAGTAGGGAAAAGAAGAGAGGCTTGAAAATTCTGAGGGCATGGTGTGAGGTCAAAGGTTAAATAGGCCCAGGCTGGAGGCGGGGTTTAGGAGGCAGACCGCCTGACATGGCCGACCAGGATTGGGTGGGAGTGTGGGAAAAGGAAACAGGACATCACAAAGAGGGAAATAGGAAGTCGTAATGTGACTCAGAGTAAGAAAGGTGGGGTTTAGCACATGACCTCTAGTGGCCAGCACCATTGGCTTGGTGCCATACTGGCTCAGCGCCATACCACATGATCTCCAGTGCCATATTCGCTGGACGCCATAGAGACTCAACAGGAATTACAGTGAGGCAAGAAACCCATCAAAAACTATAATTAACCAATAAGATTACAAGTATAGCTGCTTTGATAATATTGATCCAGTGGGGAAGCAAGTCAAGTACCAAGTGTGCATGGAAAGAATAAGAATCTTTTCCAGAAGAGAAGGGTCAGGAGGTCCTAGTCACCCACCTGGATGACTGATGCCTGTTTAGAATATCGATTACCACTGTATATTCCTTGGGGAGGTAGGTAGGTGCAGTCCTTCCATCTTATCTTGAGGCCTGGCCTCAGTGATGTGCCTCCTGCCACAGCTGTACTGTATTCTTATCTTCTACACTGACTCTTTCCAGGGCCTAGTCCTGTCTGACTGCCTGTAATCTTTCTACCTACCTTTGCTATCTCTAATAATCTGACCTTTAAAATAGGCAAATAATGTGAATAGACATTTATAAAAATAAAATTACAAATCCCTACACATGATATTGTTATACGCAGCTGAGTTAGATAGAAATATTATAGTCAGTCAGATAGGGCCAGGCCCTTGAAGGAGCCATTATGGAAGACAAGACGCCTTGCAAATGGAAACATTTTCTGCAGCCAGATCTCAAGACAAAAGACTAAACAAATGCACCTGCATACCTCCCTAGGGATGCACATCAGGGATTGATATTCTAAATAGGTAGCAATCACCTTGAAGAGTCACTGATGAAACCCCTTACAGGAAAAGCCCCAGTTCTGTATTTATACCCATTTGCTTCCCCATTGGATCCTGATTTAATCAATTTTACCTGAACAATTCTTATTGGCTGACCATAGTTTTCTCCCACCTGATGCCCACCTTATGATTTCCCATTTTTCCCCTACCTTGGACCCTCTTCACCTCATGGCTTTGCTCTATAAAAGTTCCTAGAAAATACAGTAGTGGGCAACCAACTTGATCCCCCCTTCTGTCACTATCTCAGAAAGAAGCTTTCTTTCCCTCAATAAATATATTCTGCTCTTAACCTCCGTTGTTCCTAAAATTCATTCTTTGATTTTAGAGAACACGAACTCGTCCCAGATATTGTTCAAGTTGGGAGTTTCTATTTTCCTGTATCAGTATGAAACAGTATTCAGCATCACAAGTCAAGGAAATGCAAATAAAAACCACAGTGAGATATTATTTCACTGCAGTTGCAAGAACTGTAATCCAGAAGCCTAAAAATGACAAAAGCTGAAGGAAAAAGGGGAAACTATTACATATTGCTGGTGGAAATGTCAGTAACTACAGTCACTACAGAAAGATTATGGAAGTTCCTCTAGAAAATTCAGGGGTGCTGGAGTCTCCTTCTAGAGACAGTTTGGGTTTTCTGTCCTAAACAATTGGTCAAGGCAAGCACAAAAGGTAACAAAGTTTTACATTTAATGAAGGTAAGAAAATAAATATGTTATGCAGAGTGATTATGCACCAAAAAATAGCAAAAGAAATACACACTACAGGATGAAAACAAACCACCGGGAAGGCAGGGCAAAGCGGCCCCCAACCTGAAAGGCGTCCATCTTTCTCCCACTCCTCAGGCTTAGGTCAGATCTAGGCCATTCTCTCAAAAACCTGCTGGAGTCCTTCACGAGAAGAACTGAAGATAGTGTGGGAACAAGGGGCACCGTAAGTAGGAAAAACACGGGATAAAAGCCTCACTGAGCTTTTTCTTTATTTATTTTTCTTTGGAAGCAGAGTCTCACTATGTAGTTCAAGTTGGCCTTGAACTCACTATGTAGCCCAGGCTGACCTCCGACTCATAGTGATCCTCTTGCCTCAGCCTCCCAAGTGCTAGGATTACAGGTCTGTACCACCACACCCAGCTCATTGAGCTTTATTAAAAATTCATAAGACAGTTTTGCAGCTAGAGTCTAACAATTAAAAGGGCAGAGGCAACTAAACTCAAACAAATGGGAAGACAAGACAAAAGAAATGTGGATCAGGAAGTTCCAAGATACTGTGATTAATTTAAGACGCACAAACTTCCCTCCTACTTAATCTTTTAGTTTACACTACCAGTCTTATAAGACGCCTATGGGATGAAAGACAAGCCAGGGAGTCATTTAGATTCCAAGAGCCTACATGAAACAAAGACCTCAACAAAAGGAGCTGCAGACCAGAGATCCAGGAAGGATTCACTTTCCGATTCTCCCTGTTTGCCCAGAGCAGCGGCCTGTCATCTCTCTCTGCCCCCTCTCCCATCGTCAAGTAAATCATCTTATTTTAAACTGCTTCTGTAGTTCTTTACCAAGGCTGGGCTTAGGATGTCCATGAGCTGCATATTCCAGCAGAGCTGTAGCTTGCCGTCCACCCCTGGGCATTACAGTGTGGCATGGCGTGGCGTGGTGTACAGCCCTCCGCAGATGCTGCAATAGCACTCCCTGACTGCACACGCAGGGCTTTGGAACTGTTCTGCGCATGTGTCCTGGAACTTTGCAGTTAACAGGCACAGCCAGTTTGCCACACTACTGCCTCAGAACTATCGGATAACCCAGCAACACCACGGATTCCAGTCAGTAGGGTTCACACACTCAGGTTCGTTTTCTTTCACTGGCCAAATCAAAGGAGTATATTTAGTTTGGTAAAAAGGAGAAAAAGATTTACTCAAATCCTTCCTGCTTAATCTACTTGTAGGTTTTCCCTACCACCTACACCTCCAAGGAGATGGAAAGGGCCATTTGCCTCAAAATACCACCTCACCAGGTACAGGTATGCTGGAGTCCTTTATATCAAGAAATAGTGTGGGTAAGGACTACACTGAAATGATAATAGGCACAGTCAGGCTCGTTTCTTCCTGTCCTGGACCCAGACACGCGCGCGCGCACACACACACACACACACACACACACACACACACACACACACACACACACACACACACACACACACACACACACACACACACACACACACACACACACACACACACACACACACACACACACACACACACACACACACACACACACACACACACACACACACACCTAGGGGAATGAAATTTGGTTTGACCACCTAGTACCGTTGTCTGTATAGTCTGTCCATTTATCTGGGCTGAAGAATGGTGGGAAAACCAGCTGGTTACAGCACTGCAGGGCAGATGTTGAAATGAAACTGATCACCTTATGAAAGAGATAGCTGCACTCTTACGTTTACTGCAGAAAAACGCTATTGTCAGGAAAAGGAACCAAGCATGGTGTCCACCAACAGATGAACCGATACAGAAAATGTGGTATGTATGCACACATTTAGTCATAAAAAAATGAAATCTGCCATTTGTGGGAGTACGGATAGACCTGGGGATCATACCACTAAGTAAAACAGGTCAGGTACAGAAAACAGTGCATGATTCCACTTACATATATAAACTAAAACAACTGAGCTCTTAGAGGTGATATAGAATAGTTACCAGAGGCCAAGGAAGGGGTGAGATTGGTTAATAGTTATAAAGTCATGACCAGAGAGGAGGAATAAATTCAGGTGTCCTATTACACAGGAGGGTGTTTACAGTTAACAGTGTTGCAACATGTGGATCAAAGTAGAAGAGATTTTGAACACTTTCTTTATAATGAAGTGATAAGTGGTTGAGATGATGGATAAACTAAATACCCCAGGTTGATCAATATACACTATACAAATACATTACAACATCACACTCTATACCCATGAAGCTGTACAACTATCTGTTAATAAAAAATAAAATTATATAAGTTAAACATAAAGAAACAAACCTGGAGAGTCTGAAAAAAGCTGAAAGGTCACTATTTGCTCACAATCCAGTGCTGGTAAATACACTGGTCTGTGGGCACAAGATAAAAGGAAAATCATGTATGTATACCACTAGAAACTTTTCCCTTACATATGGAAATCAGGCAATAATTTAACTGCTAATACTGTTCCTTGTTTTTTGAGACAAGGATTCCACTTTTCTAATTTATACTAGAGAAATACTATGAAAGTCTGCACAAAAGTGTGCTCAAGAATTTTATGTGCAATGTCCATTTTAACACTTAGGATTGCAAACTAGACTACTATATAAAAATCACAAAAGTATTATTATTATCAGCAAAGAGAAATGTCTGTAATTTATCTTTAAAGGAAATAACAAATTGTAGATTAGTATGATAACTACTGCATAGATGTGACTTTATGTGTACTTCTGTACCTACCCACAGTCTCAATGTTTGTGTGTCCCTAAAATTCATATATTGAAATCCCAATGACCAAGGTGACCACAATAGAAAGTTGTGGTCTTGGGATTGTAAGTGCTGGGGCTTCATGAGTAGGAATAGAGGCCTAAAGCAGACCCCAGAAAGCTAGCTAACTGCTTTACCGTGTGAGGACAGTGACAAGCTGCCAGGTTTGAGAAAATGGCCCACACCAGACATCAAATCTGCAGAGGCCACCAGGCTTGGAAAGGACACATGGCATGGGACTGATTATGCCTGGGTGCAGGCAGGCAGAGAGCGATGAGTGTCTAGAGCCAATGGAGAGAAATGTGTCCCTTTTATAGGGGTGGAAAGAAGGCAGGGGCCATTAGGCAGGAAGATTTTAATAAACATCCATGGGCAAAGGGCTTTGGCAGCCTTGCGCCTCAGTGGGCTAAGTCCTCGAAGTGTCTGGTGGAAATTTTCAGGTATCTCCAGATGTCACCAGATGTCCCCGGACCTGAAAAATTCCTTGTCCTAACTTCTCTTCTTTCTTGCGCTTGTCCATGACAGCTTCAGGCTGAGCTGAGTTACCTGCTAAAAGTAATGCTTGGTTGGGGTCTGGGAGAGTGAGGTCTGATTCAAGTTTTACAATGGTGTCCTGGAGGGATTGCGATGTTTTGGTGTGCCACAAAGAATTATATGTGACATGCGACGCTAAACAGCAAAGTTTGTTAAGGCAAGAGCATGTCTACAGTGAGTAAGCTTACACCCACAGAAAGAGCATGACAGCAGTGTGGAAGGTATTGGGTTCAGGGATTTAAAACACTGCACCAGGTCCAGGGCACCTCACACTAGGTCTTCCAGAGAATGACTAACAGCGTGAATGACAGGGTGCTGAATCATATCAGTTGTATCTATAGCACATGTCCTTTCCCATAATTCATTCTGTTGTAATTGGTGTATCAGATGTAGTCCATTCACACAAACCTTCAATGGGCTTCAGTTGAAGCAAGGTTACTGCAAGTCCTTTAGCAGGTCTGGCATGCATGTGTCCTCGGTTGGGATTTGGGAATTTTCCAGGACAGCCTCAGGGCTCTTTGTTTTTCTTGCCTCTGCCTCCTCAGAGTAAGCCTTAGGGCAAAAGTAGGGGAGCCATGGGGAACTGCCCAAGTTCAAGTGAGTGGAGGGGAGCTGTCTGTCAGTCCCCACTTTAGTATCTGATTAGGGAGAAGTACATTTATGTGTTCATAATCTATTAGTTTATGATATTTCGCTGTAGCATCTCCAAGTAACGAAGACAGTATACACACAGAAGCACACATTGGGGGAAATGTGTAAGATCTACACGCTATAAAGGTTTTTGTGCATGAACTTTTAAGTTAAAATTGTGAAATGTGTCCTTCAGTGGAGAAACAAAATACATTCTTAAAAGGCCTCATGTAGTTTTAAAAGCAAATGTACACTTTAGTTTCTGTTTTTGCCCTTTCATTTGTTAAACATGGGAGAAAAGGTATTACATCCACACACTCTTCCAAGGTATGTGTATATCAGATGCAAAGTAAATATAAATATGAAAATGGGAAAAGAAACACATTGTGTTCTGTGTACCCTGAAAACTAATAAAATAAAACTTAGAAATAAGTGTAAGAAGAAAGAACTAGGAGCCATATGAGAAAAAACAATAAAATCTTATTGTGGAATATTAAAATTTAATCTGGAAAAATATAAACATGTACCATTCTCTTCAAGGGAAGATGTACCCTCATAAGCCCCTATTCTCCCTGAATTAATATAGATTTAATGCAATTCTAATGGGGGTGCTAAAAAGGGAGTAAGTTAAAATTTTGGAAAAGGATCTTAAATCTCGCATGGAAGACAACAACATTTATAAGCAAGAAAATAAATAAAAGGACAGCAATGAAAATGAAGAGGAACTATGCTAAAAATCCACTGTAACAGGGTCCTATGTCATTGGCTTAAAAGTAAATGCACAGCTGGATGCAAAAGGATGTAGAAGAAATAAAAAGATGCTAGCGCATGTGCGAAGTTTCTATATACCCATGCAAGTACTTGTTGTTAATTGAAAAAAGAACGCTTCAAAATATTTATGTGATTCTCATTACTGGCTACATACCTAGGAAGAAAATTAAGTTTTACCTCGATATTACACATATATAAAATATAGTGACACGTGGAATAAAGACTTACGTGTCAAAAGGAGATCTGGGAGACGGGTCCAATATTTTGATGGTAAGGTGCAGGAGGCTTTCTTAGCCAAAGTAGAAAACCAGAAACTATAAATAAAAGACAGGCATTTCACCTATGAACTATTTTAGACCTTTGTATAGCAAAAGAAGATATGAGCCAAGAAAATAAATAATGGATTCAGAATAAAATTACTAATAATTCGATAGAAAAAGTGTGGTACCAATAAAAACAAGAATTTTGCAAGCAATAAAAATTTTCCATAACTTATGCTTAATATACACTTAACTAATAATTTATCAAACCACAGAACAGTGTGAATATAAACTATATCTGTAGGAGCTGAATAGAATCCAAGACCAGTTGGCCAAGACAATATTTTATTACTTATACAACAGACAATTCTGTACTGTCATATTAAAACTTCATATCATTTCCTTCTTTCTATATAAAAATTATTTCCCAAAGATCCAGGCAGAACAGTTTCGGTGACTGGTCTCCACATAAGTGTGTTTTCATATATAGACTTTTGACATTCGTATTTTTATCTTAACAAAATAGAAAGCTCTTAATCATGGACCAAAAAAAAACAAACAAGTAACCCAACTTTTAAAAAAAGACAAGGGGTTAAGAAAGCAAGCTCATTTAAAGCAAATCCTAAAATCAAGAAATGTATGCTTAAGTTTACTTGTAGTCAAGGAAATACAAATTAAAGTAACACTGAGATATTATCTTACCACCATTAGACAACACACACCTTTAGAAAGAGCTGTAACTCTTACTGTTGGATAGGGTATGCGTACTCTGTGTCTCTAGTAGACAAAACAAAATCAGAATTGTTTACAGCCATTTGTGAGGTAATAACGCAATATACTATTCAACTAATTCTCCTCCTGGGATTATTTCAACAGAAATAAGAATGAACATAATCAAATACATAAACAAAGAGATTTGATATGGTTGAAAAATATAGTATATTCACACCACAAAATTCTGTACAACAATTAAAAGAAATAAATAGAATTATAGCTGTGATGGGAAGGACCTTCTCTAAGTTGATCATGACTTAGAAAAGCATGTGGAGACAGTTTACACAGGCTCTTAGATTGAAAAGGAAGAACAAACTCCATTTGTGTGCTCTAGTGTGCATTTCTATATTATTATATAGATATTACCAAGTGTTTGGAAGGGTTATTGTTAGGTCACTCTGTGTTTTCCAGGGCTACAGGGGGAGAGGTCTCTGGAAAGAGTGATAGGATAGCACATTGCGGACTTAGATTTTGTTGATTATGATTCTCCATGTGATCGTGCAGGACTCTGACTTGGAGAATCCAAAAGAATTGTGTCAGTCCACAGAAGATAGCTGTCACATACTACACAGTAGAAATCTGCATTATGAGATAATAGAAGCATGGACTTGAAAATCAACAAATCTCAATTGTAAGGCTTAGAACCCTCGAAATTACACCCATTTTCAGATTTTTACATATCCCACCTTATGCTGAGATAACAGTATAGTAACCCACAGAGTTGTGAAGGTGTTGAGTTGAAGTATGTAAATATTTACCAGATCACAGGCACAAACCAAGTATTCAAAAGTGTTCATTCTCCCCACTTCCACCAAATTGTCATAGTCTGTGCCACCTACTTACAATTAATTCCTGAAGTTGAGAAATACTCACAGTCCGGGTTAGTTCGCAAAAACTAAGATGTCAAGTAACTTTTAAAATAAGGATTCGAAGGTTCTTTGAGACACCAAAGAATATCTGACAATCATCAGGGCTCATTAACCTAGGTCTGTTAATACACTCACAGGCTTGGCCTTCCTAAGGCCCTCCAAGACTCTAGTTATCCTGCCAGAGCAGATATTGCTTCATTATTTGCTTGGATGCATATGGTTGGTTTTCATTGCTTTTCACAATTCTTGCCACCAGGCTTACAGAAAGCAAATGAATAAAGTAGATCAGAGAGTAGATTAGCAAAGTTGACCGGGGGCACAGGAGCAGGGAAGTGCCTGGCAAGTCAGACAGAAAGGAAATTTGCCTCAGAAGTATATATCTTCTGTTGTTCTCTCTACCTCTTTCAGTGTACTGTGTCTAACTGAACACAGTAATGTTCCCAGAGCTGCCACACGTACTATTATAGGGATTGAATGGGAGAATAAAGGCAACAGGCTCCATGCGGGTTGTGCTCATCCCTGAGATAGGGGGATGCTGGAATTAATTATCCCCCCTCCAGCCTTTAGCTAGCTCTTTAAGGGGAGCCATGGATCTGCAGTTCTTCCACCACCTTCACTGAAAATATCAATAAACCAAGAACATAACAACACATTTCAAACTTCATCTTGAATTAGTTCACAGTCAAATAAATAAGAAGATAATCTAAAAAAAAAATTACAACAGGTTTTTCTACTTCTATTTCTCTCTTGCTACAAAAACATGAGCAATGCGATCAGATGAATAACAGATTGCATAAGATGGCAGAACATAGAGATTGGGAATTTGAATCGGATGGGAGGACTTTTGGAATTTAAAGCAGCTTGTTTTATATTCTAGAAAAATTCTATAGTCTAGAAAATTACATCAGTAAAATGACCCAGAAATTCTGGAAACCTCTAATTAAATGCAAAGCAGCACTTACACAAAATTAGGGAAGTTTTATGCAGACTATGAACAGAAACAGCAGAACCACAGGTTTCCCTGGGGATATCTGTAGATTCTTGAAAGCTTCAGTTTTTAATGCCCTCATGTTGGAATAGGAAACAACACTCTTATAAAGATGGGAAGTTGGAGCTAGAATTCAAAACCTGCAAGTGCTCTTGCAGAGAAAATACTAGGTTCTATTTACCTGGAGACAAAAGGTCCATTAGGTAGAGATCATTTCTAATGGCAAACAGAGGTAGAAGAGAAGTTTAGGTTGGGACACAAAATAGATATTTTCTTTGAGAACTTATTCACACAGTCCTACTGTCATGTGGATTTGGGGGTTACATTTTTACTACTTACATGGTTCAGGAAACTTCAAGGTAAGAAATTAATTGAAAATGTTTTCAGAGATATTAGTGGAGTAAATATAAATCCTCTCTAAATGAACACTCATATTCCATCCAAGTCTTAGGCATAGGAGGTGGCAGTCCATAGGTTCCTTGGGAAATAAGTCACAGAGAGTTAACAAACAGTACAGAGGAATGAGAGAACGAGATCTCTAGGAAGGAGAAAGAGAGAAAATTTAAGGTACAGTCTATTAAATAAGTATATTTCAAATTTTATAGAAGAAGAGTTGAAAACATGAGCAAAGAATTCGAGAGCATACAAAATAACCAGAAAGATATCAAAGACAACCAATGTAGAATTTCCTCAATGAAAAATATTGTGGAACTTAAATCATATACACAATAAATTGAATTACAGAATTGAGAAATTAGTAAACTGGGAGATAGATGAAAAAAGCCAGGCCAGGGATATACTTGTGCTGCTGATATGGCTTAGCGGCACAGTGCTGGCCTGGCAGTCACCAGGTCCTGAGTTTGATTCCAGTAACAAAATGTAAAGAAAAGAAAACCCTACCCTGGGGCAGCTGTCCAGAGACATAGAGATAATCTTTTTCCCCATATGAGAGATGGAAAGATGTGGGATTGCATGGGAATTTCTCACATGTATCTATTTAGAAGTATAGAGGAAAGATAAGAGATATGGTATTTGAAGAGGCAGTGGCTACATTTTTTCTAAAATTAGTAAATTACCTAAGTGCCCAGATGCATGAATGTAATACATACCAGGCAAGATGCATAAAAAGAAATCTGCACCTGGATCCATGATATAAACCTGCAGAATAGTGAAGATCTTAAAGCAACCAGCTAAACATAAATGTTTGCATACAAAAGGACTGATAAAAGACTTATGCAAGACAACAAAGAAATCCAAAGTAAAAAGAGAGTAGAATAAGATCTTCAAAGTTCTGAAAAAAAAAAGCCACCAATCTAAAATTATATACCTAGCTAATGAACCTTTCAAGACAAAAAGGAAGATTTTCACACTTTTAAACAAACACTGAGACTATACTAATAACAAACTCTCATTAAAGCAACTTCTAAAGAATGAATTTCAAAATTTAAGACATGGACTCCAAACAATGTCTGGAAGGCACAAGGAGGATCCAAGAAATTATAAGGCATGAAAAGAAATGTAAATGTGTATGTCAGTTAAACTCAACTACAATGGTCTCAAGCTTGCAATGACCTAGGCCAGGAACAGCAAACCTTTTAGAGCTTCCGGTGATACAAAGGACCTGCTAACATGAGAACCATAGGTTAACCACCACTGGCCTAAGCTGTCATATGTAAGACCTAGACATTCTCTGATCCTACTATTTCACTGGAGACTTCTGTATGCCAATACATTTGTATTCCGTGCAGCAAGAGAAAAAAATAAAGCTGAGAGTTTTGTTTTTCATAAAAAACTGTCTTAGTTACTTTTCTCATTGTTGAAACAAAATACTTGGCACCCAAAGTCAGAAGAGCAAAGGTTTGTTTTGCTAACAGCTTGTACAAATTTCAGTCCGCAGTTGACTGGCTCCAAAGCAAGTTTGCTTGGCAGAGGGCATCACAGAGGAGAAACTGTTCATAGCAGGCAAAAGACAGCAAAGCAGCAAAGCAGCACGCAGTAACTGACCACAGTAGCTCTCTGTTCCTTATATTTTATTGAGGCTACTTGCCCTTAGGGTGACAGCACTCACACCCAAAGTGGGGCATCCTTAACTCTACCCAGAACTGTGCCAAACCAATCAGTGTACTAATATAGTAATCACACACCCTTGCTTCTAGCATCACACAGTCAACATCTAGCCACCTCTGGAAAGCCCCACCCTTGACCACATGAGGCTTTAGGGAGGCATCTATACAAGCTATCACAAAAGCCTTCTACAAAGTTCTACATACCACTTCAATCTTTCTTGAGGCAAGATAGGCATTGTCTTTCTTTTAGATAACAAACCACATTGTGAGGAGTTAGGTCCACTTAAAAAAGGCCAAACCAATATGAGAAGGTAAGAGGCAGTCTCCACTACATATTGATTGATATGCTTGAGCAAACAGGTGGTAACCAAATCAGTTCAAAGGTACACCAGTTATGTCAGATAATGTAAAAAAGCTGCACTGCTCTTGTATGAGGACAGTATGACTTTAACAATGGAAAACAGGCAAATATAGCATAAATGCAATATGATAAGGATGGTCACTCAGGAATACAGAAAAGTAAAATATTAGTCAATTAACTCAGCCAATGTGCTCAGGAAATGTATCTGTTATAATCAGGTATATACCAGCATGGTACACCTAGAGTCTGAAACTTCAATTGTCCCTGAAGAAAAGATGCATTGTCCCAGCTTTTGGAGCATTACTGGTAGATCTCCTTCATCTGTTTCTATGGTGAGTGCTCGAGCTTTAGAGACATACTTTGTCCAAGATCAGGCCTGCACCAGATTAGACTACCTGTCATAGACAGTTGGATCCATATGGTCTGCATCAAAGTTTGACCTCCCCATTCACCCAGTTCCTATATTTCCTCAGCCTGGTTGATCCCAATGGTACTTTTATTAAGTATACTGCTCTCAGAGTCTATACCCTTTGGAATCTGAACAGTAGCACCCAAGAATGCAAAGACAGTGTAAGATCAGAAAAATCCACTAGTAAGGACAAATTAAGGGAGAAAGAGCATTTTATTTTTCCATGGATATAAGTTATTCGATGAAATTAACATGGGTTTATGACATGAATCCTTAATAAGCTTGAAATAAAGACTAAAATCCTCAACCTAAAAAGACATTTACTAAAAATTTAAGCAAACTTCATATGAAATAGTGAAATCCTATAAAGTTTTCCTATGAAACTAGGAATCAGACAGGCATCCCCACTATCACCACTCAAGCCCTGATTATGTCAGGGGTGGAGCTGTCAAAAAGGATTGTGTTGAATCTCTAGGTGCATCCTGGGAAAAGTTTTATCTTCAAATTACTTAGCTTTCCAAACAATAACCATCAATGGCTCTTCCTTTTGTGTGAGTATATATGTGTGTGTGGGGGGTACTATGGTCTGATCTGCATGTTCCCCCAAAGTCTCATGCAGTCATTGGGGTTGGCTTCCAGAATTTATGATCCACCCATGGTCTAATGCTGGGATTATGGGTATGAGTGCTACCCCTACCCTGGGGTGGGTAGTTTTGCATATGTCAGGGAGAGAAAGAGGCTGCCAGCCGCCTCTCCTTCCTTTTTGCTCTTGTTGCTTTTGCTGTTTTCCACCGCCATGAACTCTTGCTCTCTGCCATGTGCCACTCTGCCTTGGAGCCAGCCATGTATGGACTGAAACCTCCACAAACTGTGAGCGAAATAAATCTTTCCTTCCTTAATTTTGGGCATCAGGTATTTGTCTCAGCAACAAGAGAAAAGTAACCAAGACGAGGGAGTACTCTGAATTTAACCCAGAGGCTTTACCTAGACCTACCTACACCTCCTCTCTCTTTTTTTTTTTTTCTTTTAAGACAGGCTCTCAGTAAATTGCTAGGTTGCATAGACTGTGCTTAAGCTTTCCACCCTCCTGCCTCAGTCTCCCAGAGTGATGGGGTTACTGGTGTGTGCCACCTTTCTCAACTCTTCCAGTTATTTAAAAATTACTTAATTCTTCTAAGTGGCATTTTGTGGCTTGTAGGATGTAAATCTTCAACTACTGAAAAAAGGCTTCGGCTATCACGGCTTTCCTCAGGACATGCCGCCCCACATCCTCCAGGGTGTATTTTTACCCTCCTTTTTCCTCTCTTACTCAGCCTAAGCTCACTCTGCAGAGCCATTTTCTCCCTCACTCTTCAGTTTTACTTCTTCATATAAAATTTACCACTGCTTAGAAAGAAAGAAAGAAAGAAAGAAAGAAAGAAAGAAAGAAAGAAAGAAAGAAAAAGCCTTTTTAGGGTTTCTGACATGCGTTGTACTAAACCTGCATAAAAATTTGTACAGAATTGATATATTTGCCACACTGCTTCTTTTAGTCAATGAACATAGTATTTTACATGTTACAGTTTCCTTTCTCTTGCCTTTGGTTTTGGATTTAGGGTAGCATTATTCCATAAAATGCCCTAGGACGTGTTTCTTCTGTTTTTCTGGAAGAGATCCTATATAACTGGTGCCAAATTTTCAAACATTTGATAAAAGTCTCCAGTTAAAAATCTGAGTTGATGGGTTTATCTTTTGTGAGTGCCTACATTAGGAATTAAACTTCCACGACAGTCACGGGGCTATTGAAATGTTTTACTTCATAGTAGATAATTTGTGGTAACTTGCAATTTTTAAAGAGTTGGTCTACTTCTTCTAAACTATCAAATTATGTGCATAGGTCTACTGCATTGTTCATAATATTCCCTGTTTTCCTTTTGATATATGCGGGCTCTGCAGTTCGATCTCTTTCATTCCTACAATCTGTGCTGTCCTGTTGTTTTCTTTATCAGTCTTTCTTAGAGTTTTGTCAATTTCATTGATCTTTTCAAAGAACCACCTCTTTGTTTCATTAATTATCTCTATTGTTTTTTGTTTTATGGTAACTTCACTGATTTCTGCTCCAATTTTTTTTTAAATCAAAGCTTTCTCACTTCTTGTGCTAATTTTATTTTGTTCTTTTTTTCTAGATGCATGAGATGGGAACTTGGATTATTGATCCCTTCTCTCCAATGTGTACATTTAGTGGGGGCTCAGCTAAGCCATGGGTGTGCCCCACAAATTTTGATGTGCTTCCTTTTCATTTGCCTTTGCTTCAAAGGATCGTTTTACTTTCCCGTGAGACTTCATAAATTCGTGGTATACAACTGCCGAATTATAATAGGTCTAAATTCTGCTGTTATATCTTGCTGTCTGTTCTCTGTTGTTCACTCTTCTATCTCCTTTTTCTGCTTCCATGATGAGTTTTGAACTTTTTAAAGAGTTTCTTGTCAATATTTTCCTATCATATTTCTGGATCTCTGTATAGATTTTCTTTTAGTGGTTTTGAGGTAAAACAGAAGAAATAAATACCAGTTAAAAAGGAGACACGGGAAATCATAACTAAAAATTGTACTTTTAAGAAAACTACATATTCCAGGATACAAAGTTACCCAAGGCTGTCCATATAGGAATACCTTCGGTTAATTTAGGCTTCTTTTCTTCTAGACCAAAAATTTCTTCTGGAACCCAGAAGGATACCCTAAGTCCATGGGGTGGCGTAGTTGATAAAGAACAGAAAATTGATCTTAAAATAAAGAAACCTGTAGAGAGGATTTTTTTAATGTTTAAATTTTCTATTTAAAAAAGTATGGGTTCATACCTTCCGCCACTGGTAAAGTAGGGCATTATCCTTCTGTGTGTGTAAAAATTACCATATGTTTCCAGCACCTCAAGAGAAACAACAGTGTTCCCAAGTACAAAAGGGAGCACATCTCATTTCTCTGAATGCCTGCGCCCCAATAATTTTTTGAAAACCTTTCTATTAGTGCATGTTTGTACTACATAATGATTACATTCACCCTGGGAGTTGGTATCTACACGTAATGCACCTTAATTCTTTTAACCGCCCATCCCCCTGCCTTCTCTCCATCTCTTCGTCTTCCTTCTGATTTCACTTCTGGGAACATATTTCAAAAATTCTGCCTGATAAATCCTTTCCACTCCTCTCACGGACCAACCCTAAAAATTATCTTCCTGTGAAGGGAGTGAACAAACCTACGAACTTATTCTGAGAGTAGGCAGGTTTAGGTTCCTTATCTTCACTATGGAATCCCTCCTACCCTCTCCAGGGAAAATTTCTTTCTACTAGTTGAGTGAAATATAGAAAACTTACTCCTCTGTGTGTCTCCTCACCCCTCCCATTTGTTTGCTTTAAATATTTTCTCTATATACATTTAGAGGTAAACAGTAAGACAATTTGTTTCTGCCATCAAACCCAATTTAGAAAAACTCTATCAACTGACTTTCTCCAACAACATGCCTCCACGCCAAGAAGACATAAAATTGTTACATTGGGTGAAGACAAAACCTCAGCTTTGTAATTTGGTCTCCATTGATTTCTGAGGCTGCACTCGCTTTGTTCCTACTGGTGGGAACGGGAGTTTAGCGTTCATTCCTGTGTGGTCTCCACTGATGCTATTACGGAGGTGATCTTGTTTCCCTAACTCTCCATTGACTACATTGGCTCCACTTTGCCTCCTGAAACATCACGCCAGAAGATGAGTGAGGGGTCCCTCATCTTGCTGGGCAAGGGAGAACGTTCTAGTTCTGCATGCTGTCTTCATTAACACTACCAGCAAGAAGCCCCAGTACTGGCTGGGAGGGCTGGCCTTCCCAGCTCCCTGTTTGACCTCTCTCACAACTGCTGCAGGAGCATTGCAGGTGGGTAACTCTTTGCAGTCCTGCCGGGGCAGAGTCTGGCTATTCCTGTCCCTGCTGGCACAGATTTTTCAGGTATTTTTACTACCCATTACTTTATCATGCACAAGTGCATGAGTTCCTTCCACTGTTTTTCATGTCTTGGCTTTAAAACTGCTTACAGTGATACCTCAGTTGTTAAACAGTCCAACCTCAAACTATCCATGGCAAAAGCAACAAAGTTTGAAGAAAATCTTGGTGTGTGAAACTTTGCTCAATAATCAAACCAAAAATTTGACTTGAAAAAACCAGTCCAGCAGACACTGAGTCAGGAGTCAAATCCCTCAGCAGACATAAAAGGATGAGACCTCAATCTAAGCACCACTCCCCTCCAGACAACATATAGTGCTTGTGTTAGTGCATTAAAATAGTTATCACTGCGCCTTTTTTGGGCTTTGTGTAAAATGTCATAATCATGGCTCCAATGAAAGTTAGTGATACTAGCGGTGAAGGTAAAAGAAAAACCGATGAGAACCACAATAGAGTTAAAGAAATCATTTTGAAATTTCTTAAAGTCTTGGAAAAATGAATTTATAAGTGTAACTTTTGGGGCTCAGAACCAAGTATTTGGTGTTACATTATTTCTTCTGGGAAAAATATGTCCTGTTCTTGA
The DNA here is from genome assembly GCA_004027595.1 of Dinomys branickii. NCBI lineage: Eukaryota > Metazoa > Chordata > Mammalia > Rodentia > Dinomyidae > Dinomys > Dinomys branickii. The sequence continues at coordinate 26,196 of PVLD010002867.1, forward strand.
ACTTTATGGTGTTTGGACATGAATTTAGAATGAATTGAGTTCAACAACTGAGGCGTCGCTCTATTCTTGAGCATAAAGTCTCTGAACACAGTTTATTATTCCCCCCCCATTCACACACCAGGTTTTCTATTTCCATTTTATTTTATCCCATGCATTACACTAAAAAACCACAGGTGATAGCAAAAACTCATTAAATAAATAGATAAGTAAATATATCAACATTAAAGTAATGAGGGTAAACAATTTTGTTTTAAGCCCTATAATTTGATATATAACTGCATTATTAAGTCACCAGGGAACTTCAAATAGAAACAATTAAATTTAGAAAGAAGCCACAATTGGAAGGTTGAATGCCAATGATTCCAGTGACTAATCGAATAATCCTAGAAAGCTTAGCTTCATGAGGACTTAATGTAAATAAAGTTCTACAAAATGGAAATAAAGTTCTGTCCCAGTTTACAGATTATGAACTCTTCAATGCTGTACTAACTTAAAAAGTTCCCCATAAGCTGTAGGTTAGTAAGTTTAATAGCCCAATGAAATGAATCAAATTTTATACAATATGTACTGGACAAGTAGGAGCTTTGCACGTGCTAAAGGAGAGGAATCCAATTTCCAGTTGTTTCTCTATAAAAGAATAATTTTAAAAATTTTAGAATTCAGTCTTTAAAAGGAGAAGTCGAATACCAACATAGTTTTCTGAAAATACAATGCTAAGAAGTAAAACACAACATTTGTTAATTTTAAGTATCTTCAAGGTTACTTTGTCATCTACCACAAGTACTTAGCAACCACCAATCGTTAGGTTTCTTACCTTCGGAAGTTATACACTTACATGGTGTAAATGATGCTCATTGTCCATATATGAAAACTGCTGGTCTACAAATAGGACTTAGAATTAAACTCTGATTTAGGGAGAATGAATCTCAGCAGAGTACCCAACAGAAATTAGATTATAAAAAAGAAAACAGCTGCAGGACACTTAAAGTTGTTTGTTGAACCAGAGAAAACCATTTATGAAAGTCTAATACATGTATGCATGCCTTCAGGGTTCATTTTTGATTTTAATTGGAAGATTGCTTTAAAATTTTTTCTATTTCTCAACAGATCATATACTAGAAAACAAAATGAAACAAACCTTTTCTTACTACAATAAGCATGAAAGAACCCTCTGAAAGCCAGATAAGTTTTAAAATAGCTCTAATGAACATAATTATGTAAATAAAGCCCTTAAGAAATTTTCTCTTTCTCTCCCCCCTCTTGCTTTCTCTGTCACATAAATACTATTGTAAACTAACAAATATATATCCTCCAATCAAGGTGTGACAAATCATTACCCTGTACATATTTTTCCTTAACAAATTCACACATACATACATACACACACACACACACACACACACACATGTTAACCCATTTAAGATAAGTATGTAACTGTTATGAGTATTAATATTTAATGACTTTGTATGTTTTGTGCCATTACAGGATAACTGAAGATTTCGCTGGGCAAGTTGAAAGCAAATGGAAAATCATTGCAAGAGGATCATTTGTGTTTCATCACTGGGGCTATTTTAGTTTGGGGTTTTGTAAAGGGAAACAATATAATAAGAGAACGTATTTTATAAGATTATTTACAATAGTCACCCAAAGGATCATATAAAAAAGTGAGTGCAGGAAATCTGTCCACATACTAAAGACTGAAGAATCCAGCTGGGGGCCTGGATCCCACAGGAATGTCCTGCATGAGTTTTGCTGAAGACCTAGAGCCCATAACAATGCCTCCCATGAGTCCAACTGGAGGTCTAGAGTCCATGACAATGTCTCATGCAGGCTGTTCTATGGATCTGCCCTGGGAAGGTGCAAAGGTCAGTGGTGGAAGGTAAAAGGTTTGTGCAAGACAGATAAAGGATCTGTGCTAGCAGGTTGAGGACCTGCACTGCAGCCAGGAAGTGACACTCAAGGTAAGGATCAGAGCTCCCCTGAAAAGTACCACAGCCATCCTCAGCAACAGTGAGGTTCTGAGCTCCTCCGATGATGAGGACAGCTGAGTTCCCATCAGGAAAGCCAGTGTGACAGGCTTCTCCCAGAGACCAAGCAGTGCATCATCTTCTCCTTTAGAGCCAGGAAGGAATGCTCAAAGTGAGGACCAGAGCACCCCAAAAGTGAACCACAGCCATTCTCAGCGACAACAAAGTCCTGAGCTCCTCCTCCAAAGAGAACAGCCAAGTTTACCAGGAAGGCCAGCATCACAAGGTCCTCTGGTAGAATAGCCCAAGAGAACCAACCACTCCCTAATAGCTTCCCAACAGCTTCCATCAGCTTCTACCAGCTCCCAACAGCTTCCAATGTCTTCCTCTCCAGGTCTCACTCTTATGCTGTTGGCAACAGTCCTCAGGCGGGCCTCCCATCCCCAGCACCACGCTTACTCAGTTCAGCTGGGTGTCACAAGTTGACCACAAGTTGTCAGTCCACCACAGGGGCCATCCACAGTTTAAATGAGACATGATGAAAGGGCGATTGTGGGTTAGGATTGCAAAAGTTTGAGGTCAGGGTCAGCTGGTTCCATGGCAGAAACATCATCCATCACAGAGGACCGTGGCAGAGGAAAACTGTTTACCTCATGAAGGCTGGAAGTAGAGGGAAAGGAGCTGCAGAAAAACACATGGACCTTGCAAAGACACGTTCCTAATGATCGATCTCCTCCATCTTGGCCCCCTCTTCCAATAGAACATTCAGCAAGGAATTCGTTCATGGATTAATCGACAAATGAGAACAGCATCCCTTTTTCACTCTCCTTCCAAATCCATACCTCTGAATTCATGATATGATGGGCAGCTAAATTATATAGAAGTGAAGATACAGTCAGAAAGCACCTGGGCTGCCAAGAAAGTATGCACAAAAAAAGAAAGACATCTGAATTATGGTTGGAGATGCATCTAAAGATCAGGCCTCAAGATGAAGATGCAATGTCTCCCCAAAAGCTAAGCACTAACTCGGAGTTATAGTGCATTTGGTACCACCTGGTTCAGTGAAGTCCAGATAGTTATTAGTTGCCCAGGTGAGTGACAGAGCATCTGCACCTATCCCTTCCCCAAACTCCCTTTATTCTTTCTGTGTGCCTTGCGACGTGACCCATTTCCCTACTGGATCAGTATTAGCTGTGTGGCTATACTTTTCATCCTACAGATTGATTACAGTTTGACCCACACTGTGACTTTGCTGTATAAACTACCTGTGACAAAGGACCTCGGGTGGCGACCCATTTCTGGGTACCCTTCTGTTCCTGAGGAGCTATTCCTTTTTCCCAATCTTACTCCTCAATATACCTTTCTTATGCTTAACCTTGTTTTACTGTCAGTAGCTAAGTTATTTAGAAATATTATAGGCAGTCAGATGGGACTGGGCCCTCCAGAGGTCAATGCAGAGGAGAACTGTGGGTAGAAGTATATTCCTTGAAGGTCAGGCCTCCAGACAAAGAGGACCAGCTACACCCATACACTTCCCCTGGGGATGAACAACAGTAACTGATATTCTAAATAGGCATCAATCACCTTGGGCGGGGGACCAAGACCTGCTTAGCCCATTCCTTTCCAGAAAATCCTGTTTCATGCCATGTATGCTTGCTATGTGACTTGCTCTCCCTTTTGAGCTATGTTAATCAATGTTTCCTAAGTGATTACATTTGTTGCAACCTTATTAGTTCCCCACAGTTTTTTCTCACCTCACACCCATGTTGTGACTTCCCATTGGATCAATATTACCTAACCGGACTATACTTGTAATCTTACTAATTGATTGTAGTTTTGTACCACCTTGAACCTGCCTCATCTCAAGGCTTTGCACAATAAAAGACCCCTGAGAAGTGGGGATGGTGGGCAACCCACATTCTGGGTTCCCTTCTATCTGTGTTAGACAGAATCTTTCTTTCTCTCAATAAATCCTGCCGACTCTTAACCTCCACTAGTCCTACAATTCATTCCCCAATTTTAGAGAACATGAACTCGGCATTTCGGACATCTAGCAGATTGAGAATTATATTTCCCTCATGTTATGTGGATTATTTGGCAGTCATATATCATATGCCCTATATCACTTTGTCCTTTGGAATTCATTCTTTTATTCAGGGGATATGAACTTGGCATATTTGACATCCAGCAGTTTGGGAGTTTATTTTCCTCTACATCAATGAGACTCTGGTGGGACATGGGATCTAAACCATAACAGGGACAGAGATTAACCTCAATTCTATTGAAACAAAAGGTGAGAAAGTTTTTACGTGCTGGGTGGCCTAATAAGAAAAGTGAGGAGGTTGTCAACATAATTAGTCTATTCGTGTTTACTAATTGTAGCTAAAGGAAGTTAGGCTCCTACATTGCACAGAAATTGAGAGCTTCAGGTACCACCTATATTAAGGATTACATTTCAAAGAGAAAGCTCCAGGCACTTCAAAAAGACATCCCCAGATTCAAAAAAAAAAAAAAAAAAAAAAAGGGAAAGGTAAGAGGCCAGGAGAAGATTTACACCTCAAAGGTCAGAGAAAGAATTTACCATTGCAAATCTTGAAAGTAAATGCTCTAAGAAAAGGGAGATCAGAGGCTCATAAGTAGGGAAAAAGGTGCCTAAATTTTAGTCAACATGAGTGCAAACTTAGGGCCATTCTGGTCAGCGTGCTGCCCTTCATCATCTCCACAGCAAGTAGAGGGAGGAGTCCAGTGTGGCTGACACACCCAAATTGTGTTCTGCAGGAAATAAGCCTGAGAAAACTTGGGCTGTGGGAGAGATGTGTTCGCCTCAAGTAATGCCATGGTTACTGTCCTAATTCACAATGTTTGTGAGCACACTGCCGGTGTTGAGAAGTCCTGTAGTTAAAAAATAATTACTCAGCTATTTCTTGTCAATAAAATTGAATAGCAAAGTTTTCCAGAATTTGTATTTGAAGGGTCAGAATGAAAGACCAAGCAATCCTTGATTTCCCCTTTAGTTCTAAAGATCTACTATTATATGCATGTAGAAACATGATTTTCCTCCTTGACTGTAAGAATCCACTCATGGTTTTATGGACTTCTCAGTCAATGGTAACTCTGTTTATTATTATTACCCCAGCCCTACTCCTCAAATGGACTACTTAATCCTGGTGTGTTATCTCTTTTTAAAATTTAAAAACATTCATTAAAGTTTGTTTCCATCTCACATTCATATTTGGGACTCCAAGTCACCAAGAATGGAGAATCAAGAGAGACTTTACAAATTCTATGACAGACCATTTCTTCAACATGGTAGCAGCTTGCCTACACATTGCTGGTATGCTAGAAATTTCCAGAGAAATGGGGGTGGGGTTACTTTCAAAAAATAATTCCAAGACTAAACAATAACTTCTGAGATGTAGTCCTTTGATAGTTTCTTGAGAAATTTACAAAAGAAAGATTGAAAAGAATAGAGGGAGAAAGTGCAAGAAACGTGTGTGTGTGTGTGTGTGTGTGTGTGTGCGTGCGTGCGTGCGTGTGTGCGTGCGCACACGCATTTATCTCCAAAGGGTCCTTATTGCACTAGTTAGGTAAACAAAATTTATATGTTTCTATTTATCTTACTCTTTGAAGAGTCTCACAAGTTTTAGCCTCTTAAAGTCCTTAGGCAGTAATTTAGCTTCAAACTTATTAGCCATTGAATGAGGAGGGAGTTTGCACTAGGAGAATTTCCTTCGCTCTATGTACCAGGAGAATTTCCTGGTAAGAAAAAGTGGAAGAGCCAAATGAGTGAAAATGATGAATTTCTCTCATTGCTTTGGCAAACACATGGCGCAGCACATAACTTTGTGCAGGTCAATTCCTAAGACAGTAAATTAAGCACACTTGTGTTGGATTTCTTAAAATAATACAACCATATTGTACTACCATAGAAGAGAAGATTATAAAGCATAATTGTTACAAGGTATTAAATTAAATCGATGACATAAATAAAAGGCTATAGAATTATTAGCTCAATTAGATGAAAATATTTTCACTCTCCTAATATTAAAATACAATATGTTACAATGTTAGTTTATATGCATGTTTATACATCACTATGTATATTTAGGTTTGTATATTTAAGAATAATGGTCATCAAAATAGCTAAAAGGAACTCTACTCTTTCTACTGTGATGAGGAAAAATGATTCTTTTGTTGGACCAGTTGGACCTCAGATGTGTGAAATTTATGTCCCTGAAATAACCAAGAAAGAATCTCAAAGGACAAAAAAGGTTAAGAGTAGGAAAGATTTAATGAAAGCTCCCAAGAGACAGGATGAGTCCTGAAAGGGTGCTGTCTCAGAGGCTTTTTCTCCAAGAATATTTTATATAGCAAAATCAAAATGCGGGTACATTGTGGGTCAAACTGCAATCAGCCAATGAGATTACAAGTGCAGCGCCTAAGCTAATACTGATCCAATAGGAAAGTGAAGCATGTAGCAAGGGTGTATGGGTAGCATCATTAATTTTAGCTTATCTGTAACTTCTAACACAGAACAGAAGACCTTTGGAAAGGGACAGGAAGGTATGAGAGGATTTGTTTGGATGTAGCTGATGGCTTCTGGACTTACTGGACAGGGTCGTGCTAATTACAATACAACCTCAAGTTGCTGTTTATGGCTTACAGAATCTCATAGGCGGGTGCTGCATTCCCATCTGAAGGACCGGCCTTCTTCAGACGGGCCTTTCGCCACAGTTTTCATCTTCTGCACTGACTGCCTCGCGGGCCCAATCCCTGTCTGAATGCCTGTTAATTTCTGTGTAACTTAGCTGTTTATGTTACCTCTGAATAGCCAATGAGGCCCAACAGAAAGCCAAAGGTTGCTTTATCTACTAAAAGTCATTGAAAGTGTAGTTCTATCTGTGCTGTAATTACAAGCATCAGCATCTATTTAAGTTTGAAGTACAGAAAGCTAAGTTTGAGTTCTAAGAATGCATTTTAAAAGTAAAACATATGTTAATTTTATAATGGGTATATTTGCCTTGGAAGGTAATGGTGTATTTGAGACAAGACAGATATATGCATAGATCTATATTTTTGTAATGTATTGATTTTCTTCTAAGCTTACAGATTTGCCTATTTTATATCTTCAGTTATAGTATTTACACAAAACAGCACATATTTGAGGGAAATGGTAAATAATAACTTTGCCGAATGTTAGAAAATGTTAGACCTGACTTTGTTGACAACTGGAGTGTATTTCTGAAAGCAACTGAGAATGATAAAATTTATTTTCTGTAAATACTTTCGTTTATAATCCATTATTCCTTCTAAATCCCAATTTATTTAATCTATTACTCTACTTCCAGCAAAAGCTGATTAATAATGCTATGCTTCCTAAGATAGGCTATGCATATTCATGAGATCTCATGAATTATTTGTGAACTTGAAACGAATAAAAGTTTATCTTATAGGAAAGCAATTAAAAGTACTTGACTCACAAGATGATAAATCAAAACTGAAAATTTATTCCCTTAAGTGTATATGACTTGAAACACTGCATTGAGAAGTAGCACATCATGCCAGATTAGACTTCCCATGGTAAAAGTAACATTTTAAATACTAAAGTTGCTGTCTTAGATCATAAAACATTTTGCTGTGTGTGAAAGTATAGTACATTTTTAAAAGCTAAGCTGATGTGGTGATTTAAGGCACTTTTGGACAGTGTATTATCTTCTGGCACACCTGCTTTCTATAATCTGAAAGCACCTAGGTAACACTGAGAAGAGGGTTCCTTGGGCTAGAAGGATTTAAATTTGCTCAAGATGCACAGTAGAAATTAACAAAAGATCAAGAGCACAGTATCTTTCTGTTGCATACTCTAAGCTGGCTTAATAAGCAAGTGATATATAAAGTTGTCAAAGGTAGTGAATTTCTACAGGAAAGGAATACATAATTGAAGTCAATGAACTGAGAAAAAACTGAGCATACAATATTCTGTGTATAAAAAGCACAAGGCTGTGCCCTAAGGTTAATAATTTATATGAAGTAGTTCAGCAAATAGCATTCTAATGACTTCCTAATATGGCAATATATTTCTCCTTTTTCTGTTCATGAGAATGTACATAGTTACAGTTTTCACCTGGAAAAAATATAGCTTTTTGAGAATGTGTACTACTCCTAGTAAAACTCTAGGTCTTACTATCTTATTGCAGTACTCTTTGAAATTATTAATTGGAAATATTTAGCATTTTTTAAAGTATTCTCATTTCTTCTCATGTGTTTGTTTCAAAGTCTTTATCTCAATTTTAAATATTTCTGCAGTATAAATCACGTCCATTTTTATGCAACCTTCTCTCCTTTTTTTCAAACAAATCATTTTCCCCTCAAATATTCTACCATATGAAAGACAAAACAAAGCAAAATACCTTATTCAGATCTCCTCATATAATGAAAATTCATTCATTTTGAATGGCTTTATCAAGTAAAGCTTCACTAAGCATCCATATTTTGTGAGCACTACAGCCTAAGAGCATTTATTCTATTTAAGATCTTTTTATTTCATAAAGAGGGAAAAACAAACTGCATCAACTTGAATTATAAGACTCCAAAGGCTTTGTTATATCCAGCAAATAAAACACACCAAAACTAGGTTCAGAATCATCATATAAACCCCACATGGACAATTAACAATTATTGGTCCTTGACATATGTATCCCTAGATTCTCAAGGTCACAGTTTCATAGTCTAAGAGGTTATATATTAAGGTTTCAATGAGACATGTGTAATACTCAGAGTAATTTACATTGCAACATGCTAGGAAGTGGAAGGAAACATTATGAAAAAAACCTGTATAATTGTTCAATGACAGCCAGTATTCTGGAATTAGAGGCAACTCAGTTAAATAGATATAAATATATAGTTAGCAACAGACTGGGAGCTCAAGAAATTCAGCACCATAAACAAACAAACAAACAAACAAACAAATAATAAAACCATCAGAATTGTGGCTGAGAAAGCTAGGCTCAAGATAAAGATGCAGTAGCCAGACCTACAGGCCTCCCTCAGAGATAAACAACAACTTGAGACTATGTTTTATATTGTAATTAGTAATACTTAGGCCATTAAGTCCAGACAGGCATCCAACAGCCAGGTGGGTGACCAGAACATCTGGACTCATCCCTTCCCAAAAATGTTTCTGTTTTAGAAGTCATAGATAAGTCAATGTTAATGATGCCAGCCATGTACTCTTGCTCGCTAAGGGTCTTGCTTCCCTCTTGCATCAATATTAGCTATGTGGCTATCCTTGCAATCCTATAGATTGATCATAGTTTGACCCATGTTGTACCCACATTGTGATTTTGGACGTCAGTGATAACCCACTTTTGGGACCCTACCTGTCTCTCAGCAGCTCTCTCTCAATAAGCCCTTCCTACTCTTCCACTGTCCCTTGGAGTTTATTCTGCAGTTTCAGAGCACACAAACTCAGCACATCTGGCATCTAGTAGGCTGGGAGTTATCTCTCCTGTATCATTGGAACCATCTAATCTCTACACAAGATGCTGCCAATGTCCTCGAACTCCATAACTGGAGAAAGCAAGGATTTTAGAGTGGCAACACAAAAATATCTAAGTATGTGTTGTAGCTAAGAAAGTTTTTAAAATCTGCCTCAATTGACAGCTATTTTGTGCCACAAAATTTCTCTGACCATCCAAGATTACACCCACTCTTTCTCCAGTGAGATCCCACTCAAACCGATTGCTGTAAATCAGTCACAAAGGAAGTTGAGGCCCAATAACTGACCTCAGTCACTTACTCAATGTCCAAGCTCCTCAATTTTGAATGAGAATCACCAGGTGTTGCTATAAAAGCATACAGATTCTGAATCACTAACGCTGAGGTCGACAGGGATTCTACACCTCTAACGTGTTCTCAGGTGATGAAAATGACAGGACTCCCGCTCTAGGGAATGCTTTGAGGTGTAAAGTCCAAGGACACTGGTTCCTAAACCAGTATACATATTAGGATCATGAAAAATATTTTAAACATACTTATTTTTTGGATTTCACTCCCCAGACATTCTATTTGTAGCCTGAGTCAGGCAATCGCTGAATGTTTTTTAAAACATTCCATGGGCGATTCTCATGTGCATTCATTTTTGAAAACTACTTTCCTAAGGTGAGTTGTCTGTATCACTAAAGCTACTGGTCAAATTTATGTCTGTCTCATGCTCTTTTCATTTAAAGATGCTTTTAAATGAATGAATTAATGAAATTACATATTTATTTATTTATTTACTATGTATGGATTTATTTGAGATAGGGGCTTGTTAAATTGCCCAGGCTCCACTCAATTTCCCAACCCTCCTGCTTCAGCCTCCTGCTAAGTAGCTGCAATTACAGGCATGTGCCCCTGAACCAGATCAAAACCTCATTATACGTTAACACTGTAGTCAGTAATCTTTTTCTCTATGTTTTGCTGCATTTCTGTCCTCCTATTCAAAGTGGGGTAATATACTGGGTTCATTGCCTCAGGAGGGAACGGACAGAAAAGAAACTGGAACTAGCCTGCAAGTCACTTGAGCACTAATTTCCCTTAGCCCAGGCTTTTAGAAGAACCGGGGAAGTATTCACAAGGAAACAGGGAAGATAATCCGGCCGTGGGGAATAGGGATAAACAGGGTAAGAATGGAAAAGTTCGGCAAGAAGGACAGAGAAGGACGACTTTAGAAACTCAGGCAGTGACTTTAGAGCAAGAATCTGCATCAGGACTTGTGAGAACAGACCGGAGAGCTCTAGCTCCCAACTTCTGATTCAGAAATTGTCATCTGCATGGAGTTCCAAGGTGATTCTAAGATGTTTCCTGAACTTGCTTGCTTTTCTGAGGACCACACAAGGATCATAATGGATTTTCTCAAAAAGATTCAAGTTTTCTTTGGATCCAGGCAAGCTCAGTCTCCTCTGAAGGTTGGTTGTTTATTTCTATATGAAGGGGTGGGAGATAAGGGGTATAATTTAGCATGTTTTCTTTTTGTCTTTTGAGACAGGGTCTCTCTATGCAGTTCAGGCTGGCCTTGAGCTCAGTTTGTAGCCCAGACTGGTCTTGAACCTGCAACCACTCTCCTGCCTCAGCCTCTTGAATGCTGGGATTATAGGCGTGCACCACCACACCCAGCTGGTGTGTGTTTTTTGAGACAGGGTCTCACTATGCAGTTCAGCCTGGCCTTGAGTTCACTTCGTAGCCCAGGCTGGTCTCAAACTCACAGCAATCCACCTGTCTCAGCTTCCTGAGTGCTGGGATTACAGGTGTGCACTACCACGCACTAGGCAGCATTTTAGAGTAAACTGGGAGCTGACATTATTCTGGTTCTCCTGTAGCCTCCCTCCTTCAGTGCCCACCACAAAATCAGAGTGAATTTCCCTGCCACCAACCACGGGAACCCTCTCTGTCGTATAGCTTATAATTAATAGCTTAAACTGATGTTATCAGCGAGTGATTTCTCTTCCTCTTGGTTAAAATGCATTGAGCAAGATTGCAATTTTGACAGTTTAACATTTTGGCTCCACGATTTTTTGACATTTGTCTTCCATTTGGAAGTCAAGATATAACCTATTTGCTGTGATGTGTCAGTTTTTCCAAATTAACCTTTGCCAGGTTTCGATGAAAGATTTGTGCTTTGAATCAGATATCTTCCTTCTTGCTTATTTTTCTCAAGTTACAAACGTCTCTTTATAAAATAAATAGATAGATAGAAAGGTAAATAAATAACGCATCAAAATTTATCACGATCCAAAAAGGTCAAAGAGAAAACTAAAGTGTTTCAAGACCCGACATACTGCTAAGAAATTTCTAGTGCAGCAGCTGTGGATTGCTTTAAGAGAACCTTTTATAGTGAAATTAAGTCTGATCCATAATTTACTTCTCTTATCCTGAAGGTGGTGAAAGCATAGAATTGTACACAAAAGAGCAAAGACTTTGTTTCTTTGATAAAGTAATAACAAACTGTGCAAATATCATCTAGCTTGTCTGAGTTTTTTTGAAATCTCATGAAATGTTAAACACATAAAATATTCCCAGTAAATTAATAAAAAGCTCCTGTTACTTAGAAAACATCAGCCTGAAACTGTAGTGATGAACTCATTAAAAGAAGATAATATTAAGCAGATTTATCTGACATTTGTAACTACAGTCTAAATATTGTGGAAAGGGGTTTCTCTCTCTTTTCCTGCTCTCCCTTTTGGCCCCTGTGTTTGTGGGTGCTGTGTCTCACACATAGGAAGTGCTCAGGAAATATTTGTGGAGCCAATGAGGAAGCAGTACCATTAAATCCCCTCTGGACATTGGTGAATATTGGCAAATACTAAGTCTCATAAGTTGTGCGCATTTTATTTTTACATAAATCACATTCACCAAATGGTCCCTGTGGGGAGAGTTTCAGATTCAGCCTGCTGAAAAACATTAGGACTGAAGTGGATTTTGTTTGCGTGTTTTGTATTTTTCCTACTGGAAAAAAAGCCATATAATTATTCACTTAAAAATGTTAACCATTCATTTGAGAAAAAAGTGTGTTCATTCTCCTAAAGCTAGATGCTCACTGCCTTGTCATTCAGTGGCAAGTAGTTGCCATGACAACAACTTTGTCAATTGGATACAAAGAATCCTCCTTTTTCTAGAGTAAGAAAACAACTTCCTAAAGGAAAATAAACACCAAAATATGAATATGTTATTCTCACTATATTGCCCCATGAAACTATTTGATGAAAAACACCCAATCTCCATAAATTAAAATTTATAGTGGATGGCTCTTCTACAATACCCATTTTCAACTCTTTCTAGACAAGTAAGTTAAATAGAAATTAATAGACAGACAGATGGGGATTGGGCCAACAAGAGAGTCAGTGCAGAAGCTGAGAATATATCAAAATTGTGGCTGGAGGCCCATCTGAAGAAGGCCAGGCTTCAAGATGGAGATACAACAGCCAAGCCACCTTGCCCTCTCAGAATTAAATAGCATCTTAATTAGCACCACCCAGCCAATAAGTCCAGATAGACATTAGTGAGTAAACAGAACATCTGGACCTGTCCTCCCATCCCTTCCTGTTTCTGTCCCAAGAAATGTTTTTGTTCTTTCTATGTTAGAAGTCATAGACAAGCTAAAGTTAATGATGCTACCCATATATGCTTGCTACATGCCTTGCTTCCTTACTGGATCAATATTACTAAGCAGCTGTGCTTGTAATCCCATTGGTTGATGGGAGTTTAACCCACATTGTACTCATGTTGTGATTTTGCTGTATGAAATATTCTTGGAGAAGAAATCTCTGTGGCAACTCACTTCTGGGACCCCTGCCTGTCTACCAGAGCTTTCTCTCAATGAGCTTTTCCTACTCTCAACCTCCTTTGTCCTTGAAATTCATCCTCTGATATTTGGGAGATATGAACTCAGCACATCTGACATCTAACAGGTTGGGAATTATTTTTCCTGTCGCACTTTCTTTGCCTACATAATGGCTCAAACTTTCCATCTATTCATCTGAAATCTATCTGAGGTTCACATTCTAACGAGAGAAGAGTCTCTTGGCAGCCTGATAACCAGAAGTGTCTGTACAAGTGATGTCATATTTAACTCTAAGTCCAATAACATTCAGGTCACCAGGAGTACTTCAGTATTCCCAGTTCTTTTCTGATGGTGCTACAGTGTGAATTGCTAATTACCCCAAGCATTACATTGTAATGTTTTCTTTGCTGAAGTTATTTATTTCCCCCCAAGATTTTCATCTTCATGCACTGTCTTTTAGATCTACAAATATTTCTGAGTTTTACTGCAGATGGGCTGTTTCTATTTATTTTTCTCTTTACTGAATTTGGGTGATTTTTGCAAGATAGTTGTGGAAATATCTGATAATATTTTTATTATCTTCAAATCACAAATTCTGAAAACGTAAACATGGGATTGTTTTTATTCTCTATCTTAAAAAGAAGTCCATTTAACAACTTCTCATGATGCATTTAAAATGTAATTTTGTTTGCATAAACTTCTGATTAAAATCTACCAGTACTCTATAAATTAAAGTGATTTGTACTTATACTTCTCCTCTAAGAAGTCTCTCATTTGAATCTATTTGAAATTGCATGTAATTTTCTTTCTCTTTTTTTTTTTTTTGGTACTGGGAATCAAACTCACAACCTCAGGCTTCACAGGTAGGTGCTAGGCCGCTGAGCTATATGTATCCCCAGCCCCACATGCAACTTTCATCTTAACTTTTAAATCTAGCATAAAAACCAAACTAGGGCTTGTGGCTCACTAGAAACAAAAACAAAAATCCACAGGTTGAATTTGCTGTGTGGAAAATGAAAGAACGAAGATGGGAATTAGAAAAGGGAAAGAAAAAAAAAAAATCAGTGGGAATTCTCAGCAGGGTGCCCTTTCAGGCAAGAGGAAATTCCAGTTTCTAAAGCTTGACACAAAAGTAAAGGATAAAACAGAAGAAAAGGAAAACTGGGTTAAGTTCTGTCCTCAGAAGAAAAATGCAGTCATACGTGATTTTTCTTTGTGAGAAATGTTTGGTTCCTTTTTGTTCAGTGTAATAGCTCCGGAGATCATGTGGACAGAGCAAATTTGACTCAATATAAGAGGAAATCCCCTCTTTTGGATGTTGGTGCTTCAAACGTGTTTACAGATCACTTTAATTACACAGCTTGGAGAAGCAGAAATTGCAAACAAAAGACCACACCTAGAAAACATCTCGAATGCCCCTTCATGCAGTTGGGTCATTTAATATTGTGCAAGAGTGTACCTGAATGAGCTGTAAGAATTAGGGAATTAGGCTTGAGCTCTCTCTGCAAGATGACAATTAACCTGTGGCCCTGAGAAGGCTGAACACGGTAGTCACTATATATGACTGGAGACTCTAGCAGGCCGCAAACTGGAAAGGAAACAGTCTGAAGTGCTGCTGCCTTAGACAAGCTAATGTGTTCATCAAAGCAAAACAGCATAATTCAGTGTGTGCTTCAGATGTCTCCAGATCCAGGAAAAGGATCTGAAGGAAATTGGCGACAGTCTGACTACTCAAATTGGATGCCTTAGTAAATGAGATTTCAGCTGAGACTAAGATGCTCTGTGCACACCTGCCAATTCAGAAACACAATGAAGGCAAATGTTCTGTTTCTTCTGGACTTCCAGATCCCAGGACCAACTGAACATGAAATGAGGAGCTTCTGCTCATCTAAATCACTTGCCAATTACAAGGGACTAAGTCAAGGAAGTTTAGCAGGACCTTAGGAGCCATTTAGTATTATTCTGCGTGAGTGGGTTTTGTTTCTGTTTTTTGTTTTTTTTTTTTTTTTTCACAGAAATAGGTCTCCCTGTGTAGTTCAGGCTGGCTTTGAACTCCTTATGTAACCCAGGCTGGCCACAAACTCACTGTGATCCTCCTGCCTCAGCCAGGGCTCGAATCACAGGAATGTGTCACTACACCTAGCTATTCTGTTTGTCAAGAGATAGTGGGTCTCCAATTTACCCCTCACTTTAGATCAAGATCCCCTTCTTTCCTATTAAATGCCAAAGTCAGTAAGCATGATGTGTCAGTATAAGGTCAGAATTTCAGCCAGAGAGAGGAAGACAAATGACAAACACCATAAAAACTTAGAATATTGAAGTTTACACTCTATCTCTTTTGGTTTTCTTATTCTATGTATGTTCAAATGAATCTTTGTTAAGGAGCGTGGCATAGGCTAAAACACCTATCCTGAATCCCCGTTTCACTACAGATGCTGGCAGAGAACAAATACATTTTAAACAAACAAAATAATAAACACCCTTATTATCAAAGAAGTTGTCTATCCATATCACCACATGACTGTTGGAAAATCTCTACCTGTCTTAACACCCACTCCATGCCTTTGGATCCTTAAACCAGAATCTAAGTTCACAAAGGTAGAATTTCTTCCTCTTCAGTTCCCTTTCCTTCTTCATGTTCTTTTTTTTTATTTCTCAAATTTGTTGGTCAGTTAGTAAGTACAGTATTGCATTAGTGTAGAAAACGTAAGCATGTTCTCCTGATATTTTCTAAAGTATCTACTTGATTCTTTTTATACATTCCAGTTCTCATCAACGTATTATTCATGTTATTTCAAAATCACGTGCGACAACTCCAGTATTTGGATTGCCTGTCGATTGTTTCCATTTTCTATAACGTCAGACATTTCTATTCTTCCTCTGTATGCTTTGATTTTTTTTTGTATACCTGACATTTTTATGTAAAAAGTTTCAGAAATAGGATGAGGCACTAAATGAGTTACTGTCTGCCAGAAAGTACTTACATTTGCCTTTCAAAGGTACTTGGGTGAAAGGCAGGGCACACTCACAAGGGGATTTGATTTCTTTACCTTTGAATCTCCAGCTGAGTTGCCAGTTTTACAAAGGTTGTTGCATTCTGGATTGCTACTGTGTTTTGGAATGCTAGTACTCAGAGATAAGGCCCTTCACAAGGGTCAGTTTTTAATGTCTTTCCTTCTTGGCAAATCCTCATCTCTAGCTTTTGATCTCCAAGCACATGATTCCAGAAAACTTTTCTTGCTTATTAATTCTTTCAAATATCTCTTTAGAGAAAACAGATTGGAACCTTTGGTGCAACTGTCTGCATTTGTCTCCTGCTCGGGATGTTAACTCTCTAAATCTTTCCTGCTCTGCTATCATTCAAATGTTTTTAGTGGCTTTCAATATTCATATTTTCTAGGTCTTCTTTTCTTTTTGTAAAGAAATTTAAATGACATACACTATTTGTCATACTGGAAGTAGATGTCCCAATACTTCCAAGCTACCCATTATAAACCTTTACATGTAAACGCTGCCCAAGAAATTTTAAATGAATGATCAGATGTGGATTCAGCTATTTTCAACTATTTTTTCTTGTCTTTATGTCACAAATTTAAATCCTTCACCAAATGTTTAAATCAAGATATCTGTTCCATGAATATTACTTAGTTGACTATAGTGCTAAAATTGTTTTTCATGTCAGAGAAAAAAATAAGCTTCCTACTTCATGAAAGAATCTTTTAAAACCAATAAGAGTATTTATATCTGATATGACACACTCAGAATACTAGGCACTACCTCGTAGAATGGCATTTCTTAATGTATTTCTCTTAAGAGACATCATACATGACCAATCCCCATCCAAAAGTTCATGTTCAATTATATCTAGAAATTCTGGTATTCATGCTCCCAATTGGGGACTTGGGATATGTTAGCATTTTCAATGTTCTAAAGTATTATATGGTGAAAACTTCTTTCCATTCTTTAAGCCAAATTTTTCCTGCCTTATTTAGGAAGAAAAACATGTTATAAAATACATCTATTTATGCTGGAAAGAAGTTGTTCTCCATAGGACATATTTTAAGCATTCCTGCCCTGGAGGATACTGAACAGTATAACATAGTCTCTGGCTTCAAGGGACTTTTTAAATATAATTAGAGAGAAAATATGCTCACACCAAGTTCAACTAAAATATATAATTCAGCACTGTTTATAAGCACATAAATGTTAGAAGAAGTCATGATTAAGGATGACACTGATTCTCCAGTCCTTTGTGATCAAGTAGGGAATGGTAGCAGAATATCAACAGGAATGCCGGGGTTTAATTTAATTAGCATTATGAATTTGCAACACAGATTGTAAAGTCTTTGAGGTCAAAATTATAGAAGAGTAAGCTTTAAAAATACCAGTGCTGAAACAATGTTGTTTGCCAACCAAGTAAAGGTCACTATATTTTTTATTTATTAGCTGAAAAGGTTTAGGATGCTCCCTGCAAATCCAGTGCAATAAAAATGAAAGCCATTAAAATAGCCTTGCTTCCCCATGTAACCAACCCTGGACATTACAGGGTACTCCAAAACAATACACTACAGGTTTTTCTTATATATTTCTCATTAACTTTTTAAAGCCTCCTGACTTTGTGGAATCACTGCAGTAAGTTCTAAATGATGTATGAAATGGAAAAGAAAATACAGGCTGTCTTTACTTCCTCCTAAGCAGTAACATGTCTGATTTTTTTCTGCCAAATTACTGTAAGGATTGTCATCCCCTTGTATATAAACCTTTCAAAGAAATCTAGCACAGCCACATAAACAAGCACTGGGGAAACATAAAAATCAAAACTTCAGATTTTGTTCCAATCACAAAACATTTCACCTACCTTGACCTGGTGCTTCTAGGTTTTATTTTTGTGTTCCCTCTCTGTTTTTTTTTCCTTCCTTCCTACTCTGATGTCCTTCCTGTCTCTCTCCATTACTTCATAAACAGATGATCCCTTAATCAACTCTCCATTGCAGATCTACTTTCTAACTGATCTGCCAAGGAATGGAGGACCTCTGAAATGGGTATTTGAACCCAAACACAAGCATCACAGGTTTCCTTTCTCCCTACTTGCAATTCAAGACAAGAATCCCTACCATAGTACTTGTGATTTCAGGAATGTAATTATTACTCATTGTCCTCCATGACATTAGAATGCTTTTGCCTTCCAATGTGTGTAGCACTTAGCCAATTATTGAACTTTGTCAGATGGGAAGTTTAATAGCATGCTCTCAGCCTCAAAGAACAGAATACCCAACAAAAATAAGTTTATAAACATTGAAGATTTATTTTGTTCCTGTACAATGAAGTTTGTTGAAGTACAAATCAGGGTTGGTGATGTGACTTGGCAACACCAGTTCTCAGGACTCTGCATCTCTGGCCTTGAGCTCATAGGCACAAGGTGGCGGCAATAACTCAAGTGCCATCCTTTTAAGACAATATCCAAAAGTAAGAAGAGAGGGGCAGAAGTTTTTCCTCCACTAATTCTTTCTACTTAAGGAAAAGCAAATATTTCTCATAAGCCTGTGATTTACTGCTTTTCTGTCTCACAGGCCAGTGTCACACCTCTTGCCTGTGCCCTAGCTACAAAGGATATTGAGAAACAAGTTACATAATATATGTAGCCTCCACACTGGTAGGTGAACTCTGCTGGCAAAGGGGAAAATAGGGCTGATTGTCACAGACTCAAAAGTATCTACCACAGGAAGAGACAAGGCATGTCTGCGCGCAAGTGTGTGTGTTTTCTTACACAGAATATTAGTCTTATTTGGGGAACCGCACATTCATACACTGTATGACTTGCTTTTATCAAATGTTAGATACATTCTTGTCTTGGTTTCATTAAATTAAAAAAAAATGTTCTTGTTAGTTTTCTAACACTGTGACAAAATCTCTGAGGAAATCTGCTTCAAGGAGGAAAATTTATTTTGGCTTATGGTTTCAGAGTTGCAGTCCCTGGCGTGCTAGCTTCCTCGTTTTAGACCTATGGTGAGGCAGGAGCTTCGTGGCAGGGCATGGTGGAGTAAAGCTGCTCATGTCCTGGAAGCCAAGAAGCACAGAAAGAACAAACAAGGAGTGGGCCAGTGGCAAGAACATAGTTCCTAAGTTCACACCACTCCCAAGTACTCATTCTTTTTTACTAGAAACCTTAGGTTTCTGTCACTCCCAATAGTCTATCTTGTTATGAACACATTAATAGATTAACTTGGATATTTCTGCTTTGGGGAATGTTTCATTTTATTTACTTAATTAATTTGTTTTGTCTTTTTGAGACAGATTTTTTACTGTGCAATTCAGGGTGGCCTTAAACTCATTTTGTGTCCCAGGCTGGCCTCAAACTTGCCATAATCTTTCTATTTTAGCCTCCCGAGTGTTGGGATTATAGGTGTGTGCCACGATACCCTGGCTGGGGAAATTTTAGATTTAAACCATAACAGCACATTTTGTTTATCCATTTGATATAAATACAAACATTGAATATTATTTTCTTTGACATTCTGGTTGACTTTCAATTCTTCTTAAGCATGAACAGAAAAGGAAAAAAATAACATTATACCATTCCTAAAATAAAGCCAGCATAACTCCTTGAAATGCAGAGATGTGCCAATGTCTGGTAGTCGAATCAGAGGTCTATGTAACTTCAAATGGTCTCTTAAATCCTACTGAAACAGTTGACAAGATACTTACATTCTCATTTATAGATTTTTTTGAAAATTTTCAAAATTTCTGTAATGACCTAAAAGCTTAGAATCACTAGTAACAATGATTGATTTGATTAATTCAGCATAGTGATTATAACAATTTTAGGAAAAAAACCTTTCCTCCATTTTAGGGACAGAATTGATGGAACCATCTCACTCTGCTTAGAAGCAAATCTCCATGAAGGGACTTTCACAGTTAAGCCCTTTAGTATTAATCAACAGAGAGCAAACCAGCCTTCTTTAAGCATGAATCCAGAGACACTCAGTAGTGAAAACCAAAGGGTATTTTCAGAACAAAATGTAGGTGGGAACTCTTTTTGTTGTATTTATTTTTCCATTATATTTTATCAGCTGTTCAGTAAGAACTTTCCGAGTCCTAATGGTGTCCCATTGCTTCGTTTTGCTATTTCATGAAATTTTACAAACAAGCATGAAACTTGATAAGATTTTCCCAAGGTCATGCAGTTAATAAGTGCTGGAAATTCAAAGCCAGTACTCATGCTACCAAGTACAAAATTCTTCTTATTCTACCACACCTAGGTTTTTTTTTTCACAAGAGATCTTTAGAATGTAAGCTGTATGTCAAAGCTGAAAAGAAAATCCTAGTCTGATTGTCCTAGACATCTAAGCGATACATAGATAATTCACAGAATTCCAGGGAACGCTTCAAAAACCTATATTGCATCAACACAGTAACAAAACTGTACTTCAGTTGACTGCATTAAAACTCTCCACATTAAATATTTATGCTTATCTATTCCTTGAAAACTATCCACATAAATCCAGAATATGGTACATTATCTTTCATGATTCTGATTATGTTAGCAGACACACACACACACACACACACACACACACACACACACATAATTTAATTAAAATATCAACATTGCATTCTAATCTCAAAGCATAAAATGTATAGCCAACTGTTTTATAATGTTTCCATTTTAATTATTTTGAGTTTTAAATTTAATTAAATGTAATTATTTCCCTTAATTTTGTGTAACAGATAATTTAAATCTTCACCTATATGTTAACACTACCAGTGACATTAGGGAAAGTCCATTAAAATTCAATTTTATTCTGCTTTAACTTTGCAAAATCAGGATATTTGTTTTATTATAAAGTATGGCGGAAAGTCATAATCATGAGAAGTTGAGGGGGTGTATAAATTTCAACACTAGGTCTGGAAATGATTTTTACATAGTGATTCCCAAGATAGGCAAATATGCTATTTTCATGTTAGTTTCAACAAACAGACCTTGAAATTCACAGACAGTTGCAGTGAAGCTGCAAAAACTCTTCTTCATTCAAAAGAGGAAATTATTACCTTCTGGTCTTTTCATTAGTTATCAGCAAGTTGCTTCAATTAGATTAGGAATGCATGAAGACCTTATTTTCCATTTCATTTTGTGTTACATTATCTATGCAGCACATATTGTGTATTTAATACAAGTTTAGAAAAAGAGGTTAAATAGATTTATAATTTTGATGGGCTCAGTAAGAAACAGTGCCTGGTTAGACTGAAAATCAATTTATAAGTGTTAAAAAATGTGATCTGCATTAAGTTTTGAGAACTATTGCAGAGCGATCCTTAGGGAGGCGCTGGCCTTATCTTTCCATAAGCACCTCCCAGTTATCTAAGAAGAATGTGCCTTTTCTACAATATGAGCTGTTCTGAGAATCTTGTGTTGAGATGGTGCTTCCTACAGCATTAGTAAAGACAGCTCACTGATTCAGTATTGTGCAGAAGAGAATGAGGTCTAAGTACTTGGGAAGGCTAATTATCATTATTAATCTTCATTATCATATGGGCTATATGTGTACACTGACTGCATCAATGATGTCTTCTAGCTTTCCTATACTCATGCTCTTCCTCATGTGCTTTCTCCCATCAACAGGCAGAATCCACTTCCCTGGCCCTTGATTTTGAGTTGACCTTATGACTGGTGCTACGGTTGATATATTGTGTCAACTTGGGGAGTCTGGAGGTCTAGCTAAGTGACTCAGCAATTCTGCGTCTTGGGGTGAAAAGGACATGCCCTTACCCTTCTGGGGTGTTGTTCATTGTGTCAGTTTGGTAAGTTTAGAAGTTTAGCTATGTGACTCAGAGGGAGCGAGGGTGCTTGCTTTGTATACATCCTGAGCTTCTGCAAGAGGAGGGCATGGAGATTGTGTGAGTGCTACATGCCCCCTGGGTGGGGGGAGCCCGCTTACAATGTAAGGGAGGGAAAGAGGCTACTTGCCCCACTCTTCCCTTTTGTTCTTGCTGCTTTTACTATCTGTCTTTGCCATGGACTGTTGCCCTCTGCTCTGTGCCACTCTGCCTTGGAGCCAGCCAGGTATGGACTGAAACCTCCACAGACTGTGAGCTAAATAAACCTTTCCTTCCTTAATTTTCAGTGTCAGGTATTTTGTCTCAGCAACAAGAGAAAAGTAACCAAGAGAACGTTAGCATGTGGTATGCAAACTGAGATTTTAAGAAAGTATTCACATATTTCCTCTTGTGTTCTCATCCCTTTGTCACTGCCATGAAAACATGACCAGGATGGACTGCTAGAAGATGTGAAACGCATGACCTAGTGGCTTGTGTTGATTTAGCCAACAGCCAGCCAGAGGTCAGACATGTGTGTGATCCTGCTGAGATCAGAATGGACCTGCCGTGCTCCATTGCAAGCCTGCACACTTGTGAACTAAATGAACCTCACTGTTTTAAGTCAGTACATATTGGGATGGTTGGTTACACAATGTGTACCATTGAGACAGCAGGAAGCTTGTACTCTGTTAAAAGCACCTTTTCATTCTAGGAGATCAATAGATGGATTAGCAGAACCATATAATTAATGCCTCTTTGTGAGGGAGAAATATAAGAGAAAGAAAAAAATTACAGATATTTTTCTTTTGTGCTACATAACAACAGTACCAGTGTTTATTCTACTCTGTGGGGTACAGAATGAGGATGGCCCTACCTGGCTACACAGCTGTGGCATAGGGAAATAAAGTAACTATGAAGCATCAACATCAGCTGAGTCTGGATGAGCCAAGACTAGGGGTAAAGATTGAGGCTGGTACGGAAAGTAAAAGAGAGAGTCTACCTCTGGTACTCACAATTAACCCTGTGGGAAGATTTGATGACTTTCTATAAAGTGAGAGAATGAGGCCAGACATATGGTTTGTCAGTAGGGCTGCCAGATTTAGAACAAGGAAAAGAATGTAAAATTACATTTGAATTTCAGATAAGGAAAAAATAACATGTTATTATTATAAATGCCTCTTATACCCTGGACATGCTGTGAATTCTCCAAGCATTGAGCTTCTGGGGCAAGGATATGGAAAGATGGAGAATTGATTTAGTTTTAAACCAAGCTTTACCTGTAATTCTTTGGATTTTTTGCTTCTTGATTTTTTGGGGAGGGGAAGGGGGTTCTGGTTAGTAGCCTGATGAATAATATATGGAAGTAGAATAAATGATCAACAGTTACAATGTTTACAGAAAGAACTCAATACAGAGTGTGGCTCTGTAGAAAAACCTGGCTTTTCCAGCCTCTCTTCTATCTCCAGCACTTAGAAATTCACCCCCAAACATGACTAACCAGATATGGAAAGTTCTCCTTCCTTGTGCTCACCCTACTTGATAGTGGCCAATTTGGATTTCTACATAGCCCATCCCCAAATACTTTAAACATATAGCTACTTTCCTTAAAACTACTTTGCCTTTTTTTTTTTTTTTTTTTTTGCGGTACTGGGGATCGAACTCAGGACCCTGCGCTTGCTAGGCAAGCGCTTATTCCACTGAGCTATATCCCCAGCCCAGTTTTGTTGTTATAATTGTGAAATAATATAGGGTATTAGTAAAATGAATCATAAAATAATGGAAGAACATTGAGTTGAGAAAAAATGAATTACTGTCTTCCAAAACAACAGCTCTTAACAGTTAGGTAAAATTTCTTTAACTTTCCCTCTGCATATGAAGATAATTATATAGATATGTATGTGATTTTTAGCCACACAAAAATAGAATTATACTACACATGTTGCTTGGCAACCTGTTAATCATGGTTAATATGTTGTGAATTTTTTCATTACCAAAATATATATTTATGTCTTGTTTTTAATGGCTTCAGTCAGTGAGTCAGAAGTTTTTATTAAGTTTTTATCCATGTACAACACAATGTATTTTTTTAAACATATACTCCATGATAGATTTAAGCAACTCCTTATAGTCAGACATTTTATGCTGTTATAATTATTCACTAGTATAACCAAGGTTGCAATTATCCCTCTAAGGCTGCAGCTCAACTGATAGAAGCAGATAGGTTCAGACACTGTACAGAACAGCCAGCATCTTTGGCAATTTTCTGATTGTATCTGGTCAAACTGCACATTTCTAATTTTTACACATATTATCAGATATTCAATCAACAGACTATGAAAAGGTCAAGGAGTGAATCATATAGATATTGTCACTCTTCCGAAACCTTTTTCTGCCTTTAGTGTATCTATAGGTATGATTACATTCCCATAAGAAAACAAACAAGAGAAAAAACATCAATAAAGTCAGTCTTAGTGGGTTTTATCCATGCCAGTACTTAGACATATACATTCTCTTATTTATTCATTAATTGTTTACTGAATGCCATATGTATGCCAAACCCTATTCTGAGCATGGCATGCAATGAGGTGAGAATGACTCTTTCCAAATGCTTTAAAGTATGGACAGAGATTCTTTGCTTACTACCTTCAGTTTAAGTGTTCTTCAGGTACTGGAATCCATAGAGACCATGCACTTCCTCAGAACCTTCCTAATAATGGATATACATTCTTTGCCAGGTGGGGTGCATTGACAACTGGCGTCAACCTATAACCCCCCAGCTGAAGTAAGCATGGTGCTGGGTGTGCGAGGCCCACCTGGGGTCTGTTGCCCACAGCATAAGAGGTACACCTGGAGAAGAAGTAAGGCTGTTGGGAGCTGGTAGAAGTTGTAAGGAGGTGTTGGTTCTTTTGCAGGAGCTTGTCTTGCTGGCTTTCCTGGTGAACTTGGCTTTTTTTATCCTTCAAGGAGCTCAGGACCTTGTTGGCACTGAGAATGGCTTCAGTTCACTTTAGGGGAACTCTGGTCCTCACTTTGAGCATCAATTCCTGGCTCCAGAGGAGAAGATGGTCCACTGCTGGTCTCCTGGAGAAGCCTGTCACATTGGTGTTCTGGATAGGAACTTGGCTTTCCTCATCACTGGAGGAACTCAAGACTCCTCTGTTGCTGAGGATGGCTGTGGCACTTTTCAGAGGAGCTCTGGTTCTTATTTTGAATGTTGCTTCCTGGTTTCTATGTAGAGCCCTCAGCCTGCTAGCACAGATCCTCCATCCCACTAGCACAGACTTTCTAGCTTCTACCACTGGCCTTTGGGCCTTCCCAGTGCATATCTGTGAAACAGGCCTGTGTGAGGTATTGTTATGAGTGCTAGGCCTCCAGCTGGACTCATGGGAGGCACTGCTATGGACTCCAGGTCTTCAGCTGAACTCATGCAGTACACTGTTGCGGGATCCAGGCCTTCAGCTGGTTTTTTTGGTCACTAGTGTGTGGACAGATTTCTTGCACTCTCTTGTATATGCTTCCTTGGGTGACTATTATAAATAATCTTATAAAATATGTGTCCTGTATTATATTGTTCCCCTTGCAAAAGCCAATACCATGTTAACACAGTATTAATGTTCTTCTAAAGTGCCAATGTGACTAATAGCTGTATACTTTTAAAAGTTTGAAAAAGTTACACATATTGCTTGCTCTCATGTTGATTGAGGTAAGAGATCATAAAAACATTACATAATTCCTGAACATTTAAATATACTCAAAATACGTTAAGGTGGCTTCATTCTTAATATTATCATACAGCCAAAGCCTTTTCTGTTTCAGATATGTATCTGGGAAAGCAAATTTCTCAAATGAATTATAAATATATTTTAAAATGTTATTTTGGGTTTATTTTGGAAGTGGCTCCAAAGCCCTGATTAAATATTTAATTAAAAATGAAGACCATCTTTAGTGGAGAGAGGGGGAATAGTAGATACATGTTCTAGACAAAATCATAAGAAGCAATATGTATGTAAGTCTGAAGCCAGTTAGGTGGATTAGCTATAATTCAGCCCCCACCTGGCCGAGGCTCACAGGGCTCACCACCCAATACTGGTTTGCTAGCTGGTTTCAGGTTTCCTTCATGGGGCTCTCATTTTGAGCCTCGAGTGTGTTAGGCTTCTCAAAGCCTTAGGCAAGAGCTGACATTTTCCATGAGCTAAAGTAAGTGGCTTGGAAAAGCCAGGGTTGGGGGAGGTGTACTCTTTTCCGGAGGGGAAGTGGGCTGAGAGAATAGTGGTTGAACATAACACAAATTGCTCACAGTCATTATCAGCTGTGAAAATTAAAAACTTTCATCAAAGATGGGCCAATTAATAAGGTAGACTGCAAATTAGTACAGACATCAAACAACAAAGTGTTGCTTCCAACAGGCTCAATGTATGTTGCAGGAGTATGTTATTAGAAGTGCTAGATGGCATGGTTTTGACTTCTTCCAGGATTGGAACCTTTTCTTTTTTCTCTTGTTCAGGTACATGATTGTGTTTTCTTACATATGTCATTCCTCTAAGTCATCTTCTAAGATTTTTATAGTTTATTCCACTCAATAAGGAGAAACACCTAAAGCACTTTCAATGCATAGACTCTAGATTCTTGTTACCTTCCTTCGTCTTATGGTTTATCTCGCCTATATCGAGTTTAATACCAATCCCAATATGAACTTTGCTGCCATAATTTTAGAGGCTTTCTCAGTATTCAACTTAGATTTCATAGAAATAACATTCTATTTTATGTGCATGGAATCAACTTTTTGATTA
Source organism: Dinomys branickii (assembly GCA_004027595.1). NCBI lineage: Eukaryota > Metazoa > Chordata > Mammalia > Rodentia > Dinomyidae > Dinomys > Dinomys branickii. Next base: position 53,084 of record PVLD010002867.1, read on the forward strand.
TAATTCAGGCATTGATATTACGAACTGAAAACATCAAAACAAACACATGAATTCCTTGTGAGGTCAGAAACGCATTGCCACTTGCCAAAGTGTTCACCTGTCCTTCTCATTAGAGAGTCATTGTCTTTCATGCTGGGAATGGACAGGTTATTGGTAATCACCTGAGTTAGTGGGGAATATGTACGGCTGATTTAATTTTCATGCCTTTGATCACAAATGCAGTCAAATATTTTTAATATGGGAATTAGCCCCATATTATCCCAAGGAATTTATTTTATTTTGGAGATATTGAAACCAGACCTTTTATAACCTAGAACTTCATAGTAATATTACATGCTAATCTAATGGAATGACTGTATTGAGTTTTTTGGGGTCTTTTAAGTTTAATTTTTAATTTATTAGAACCTAGTAAGTGACTATTTCAAAAACAGAGTTCTCATCAAATTAACATTTAATTCAGGGCAAAAATAAATTTGAAAAACCTAAACCTTAAGGCAGAAGTAAAACATAAAAATCAGCATGTCTATTATAGAATGTAGAATGTCATGTTTTTAAGACAGTCACATAGTATTTTATAGCACTACAATGCATTAATACAATCAGAAATATTATCCATTGGTCCAAGATTTTTCAGCCTGTAAAGTGCCTCAGCTGCTAATTGAAGAAAGTTTGCTGTGTATGTAACAGCGACCACATAACCAAGCGATCACTTCTTGTGTCAAAGGAAGTACAAGGAGTAACTTGCTGAGTTTTGCCAGGAGTTTCTTTGACAAGAAGGCCAGCTTCAGGACTACAGAGAGAACAACCCTCACCCTGTGAAGAAGTTAAAATATGGAAGTTTTCAGTGTGGACAGTAGATCGAGGAATTAAGAGTGCAGCATGAAGAAAATATTAAAAGGTTCACAGATCAGTTTCTGCAAAAACAAAAGCAACAGGCCCACAAGGTTCAATCCAATGATGGAAAGGAATTGGATGTGAATGATGATATATTACCTAAAAATATTCCAAAAGTAGATGAGAATGCTGTGGATAAGAAAGAAGAACTCTCGAGTAATCACAGTCCACGTGGGAAAGAGCAAATCAAATGAGATGGTGATGCGGGGGTGCCTGGAACAGAAGAGAAGGACCTAGCTAAAGTTGATCTTCTCACCTCACTAAGGAAGCCCTTTCTTTTAGTTTCTCAACATGAAAATCATCAGACAATCTCCCATCTTCCAACTGGACGACCTCTCTCCCCAAATATCGCTCCAGATTCACTTAGAAACCACAACGGTAACCCGGGTACTTCAAAACAGAACCCTTCCAATCCTCTTCAGGGTTTACATCCTAGCTCAAACTTGGAGAATGAACCCAGAATTCAAACAGATACACTAAAGCTAGCCACCAAGGACAGTCTGTGATTTCCACGTTGAAGCACAAAGCCAGTTCTTTGATGAAAATGAATCCCCTGTTGATCTGTAGCATGGCTCGACGCTGGCAGATTATAATGGGGATGATGGTAGTGTAGGCAGGCATGAGGCAGACAAACAGGCTGAGCTGACTCACCGTGAGAAAGAAGATGGTGATGGTGTGATGAGTTCTAAAGAGAAAACATTTCTCAACGGAAAGAATTCAACTGTCATCAGCATACCATTCATAAAAGTTAGTGTTTTGTACCTAAAAATACACTTGAATTTAGTGGTATATTATATGGTAGATATCTCACTTTATATACAGATATATTTTAGAGTTAATAAAATTTTTATGTAAACTGCTTATTTGATCAACATGAGCATATATGAGGCATTTTATGAGCAGGAACACTAGTCATTAATAGCAAGTTTCTTAAAGAAATCCCAACTCTCTTTGTAGCTTGGTCCTTTCCTTTTATCTGAAGAAGGTTTTGTTTATTTTCGTTTCCTTTTTTCTCATGTGATGTTAGAGGCAAAGCTTTTGCAATGGTTTTTCTTGCACATCAACTTGACTGGAACACATCGTGCGAAAATACTAGGTCAAACATTGTTCTGTGTAGGACAGTGAAGGAAGCTCTGGAAGAGATTTCCAGTTGAACCAGTAGACTAATTGAAGCCGACTGCATTCCATGGTCTGCGTGGGCCTCATCCAATATATTAGAGGCCTGACAAGAATCTAGAGGCTGAGAAAGAGTGAATTTGGATGTGTGCTGCTCCTTGAGCTGGATCATTGGTCTTCCCCTCAGACTTGGATTCAGACTGGAGTTTACATCAATGATTCTTCTGCTTCTCAGATCTCTAGACTTACAGTGGGACAATACCAAGAGGTTGCCTGGCTATTCCACTTGCTGACAGCAGATCATGGGTCTTCCCAGTCTTCATAAATGCATGAGCTAGGTCCTTACAATAATAAATCTCATGTGTTCGTGTGTGTGTGTGTGTGTGTGTGTGTGCACGTGTCTACTTCATTGTCTCTGTTTTCTTCTTTTTCTCTGTTTCTCCACGTACGTGCACACCTGCGTTTGTTTAGTTACGTATCTTACATATGCTGGTTGTTCATTTGCTCTGGAGAACTCAGTTAATACAGCTTCTTCCAACTTCTTGGAGCTAAGTCATAACCAAAGGTCAAGTACAGGTTAGGAGATTTTCTTGAATCAATAACCCAGACCCATGCCTATTCTGAAAAGCAGCTTCAAAGAGGGAAGCAAGAGGCAGATTTGCAGTGGAACTCCTACAAAGTGGCGTTCCTCCCTCTAACTTTTCTAACAAGTGGGTAGGAAAATTAAACCATCAATTTGCCATAAATTCCTCCAGAGTAGGGAGGGCTTTAGTGTTAGGATCGGTTTGAATACATTTATATTTCACCTTCATAGATTATCTTTGCTTAGGGCATTATTGAAAGCTGAGGCCCTAGCAGCCCTTGTACTAAAATAAGCCAAACAGTGCCAGGTTCAGAGAAACTAGAAGGTTTGTGCTTTCCAGATGAGTTGCAAATTTTTACATACCGTAAAAAGGTGGCTGCTAACAGACCTAATTGCAAAGTATGACTTTTTGTGGCTGGAAATCTTCAGATGACAGACTCTTTCTTTTTCTGCTTCATATTTATCATAGGCAGTTGAATGTGGTGAAGGAAATTAAGGGGGAAAAATGGTTCCAACTAAAATTTAGGAAACAATTTCTGCCCATGGATTAATTAATGCATGAGCCGGGTATGATGGCACATGCCTACAATCCCAGCACTCGGGAGACTGAGGCAAGAGGATCGCTTTGAGTTTGAGGCCAGTCTCTGCTACATAAGCAAGTTTAAGGCTGGCCTGAACTTCTGAGCACAACCCTACCTCAAAACAAAACAAAACAAAAATTATTGAGTGAAATGGGTTCCCACATTAGCTCTTGAGGCAAATCATTTTAATGAAAAACTCTCTTAGGAAAAATATTCAATGTAATCTTTCCCATTAGCCAAGCAACAGCTGATTTTGAAATACTAGGAATACGTTCCTACCTAGACAAGTGTTCTTCTTGCTCACCAAAATGTTAAGCAAGTCCATGTCTTCCATTTAGTGACTGTGCCAGCCTAGAAGAAAGCCAAAGGCTATCAACAGGTTTTACAATGGTTTTTCAGTAATTCTTTACATATTTCTTCTAGTTGCAACATACGGCACGTCTGTTAGGTTTAAAAGTAACTAAACCTACAAAAGTAAAAAGCAGAAGATGCAAGGACTCACCAAACAGGCCCTTGCTTGGGTGCAGCCCTCAAGCTTCCCAGAAAAATGTCCTCCAGGACATCTATCAAACTGGGGTCGTTAGACCCTTGTGCAGCAGAAGTTATTACTCTGAATCGTGGTCTGTGAGTTCTTGAAATGGAAACTGTTGTATAGTTAGGGAAATTACATAGGTTCCTCAGATCAGCTCACTCTCCTCTTTTCCTCCAGTCCTGCATGGACATTGTAGAGAGATCACTACGGATGCTTCGCTTTTTTAAAGAGCAGAATATATTTATTGAGGGAAAGAAAGCTCCTGTTGGACAGAGGGAGAGAAGGAGACCTGAGGGAGTTGCCCAGAAATCTCTTCACTCAAGCTAAAGGCTGGTGTTTAAGTAACAGCATCTAGAAGAGAGTATTTGCCTTCCACAGTCCTCCATAGAGAGTTAATGAGATGTGACTATGGCATCACCGCCTTGCAATAAAAGTCAAATCAGTGTCCAGGGTTGCCTAGCACTGCAGAAACTTCAAGCCATAATCTTTGGCAAAATTGTTTTTGCTTTTCTTTCTCTTTGTCTTCTTTCGTTTGTGTTAATTACATCTGTTTTGATTGTCTGGTGGGCATCTACTTGTAATCTAGAATAAATCCCTTTATGTCCAGTATATTTTGAGTCTTTCTGCAAATTATCTGCCAGCCTTCATCTCTTAGATCAGAATTCTGTGGAATAAATATGCTTCAGGTGAGTTACCTACTTTACTGATTTTATTGTCCATGCTCTTTGTCCTTGCAACCTCCAGGACATTTATCAAATTGGGGTCATTAGACTCTTGGGCAGCAAAAGTCATATTATGATGGTTAAAGAAATCTGTACAAGAAATTCAATGCATTGTGTTTGATGATTGTGTGTGTGTGTGTGTGTGTGTGTGCGTGTTTTAAGATGGGGTTGCACTATTAGCTCAGGTTGGCCTCAAACTCACCCCACTCCTCCTGCCTCAGCCTCTTGAATGCTGGGATTATAGGCATGTGCCACCATGCCTACCTGATGATTATGTTATAAAATTGTAAATATAAGCAAACTCCTCAGTATCATCACCAATAGCCTGAATAGCCTAGACAACAAATTAAGGTGAAGGATATTTTAGAAAATAAGAATAATTGTTTAATAAATTGAAAATGATTTTCCATCATAGAAATGACATTATATAGCAATGATACAATGGTATTGTGCTACTGTGAAGAGAGAAGGAAATCTCACCAACTGGAGAAGAAAGCAAACAGCACAAAGGACCTCTGGGAGTATAGACATGAAGGCTCTTGGGAATTGGCACAGGTAGCAGAGGGATGAGATGCCACCTGTACAAAGCGAATTCTCATGCAAAGATGTGGAAGTAGGAGAACATACTACTTGTGCAATAATTTGTACACTTTAAGAAGAGCTTACATGGTTTTATTTGGTATAGTACCCCAAACTTATGTGGCATAGTAAAGAATTTAGGGTTATTATCCCTTCACATAGGGAAGCTGCTACTCAGAGAAGTTAAGTGACTTAGATCTTAGTTACACAGCAAAGCAATGGTAGGACGAGGACCTGATGCTCTGAGATTGACGTTTAACTGAACATTTTCACTAAACAATGCTTCCTACTCCAATACATGAGGGCGCTTGAACAGCACTCTGTGTTTCCCTGGTTTATCTCTGTCCTGGTTACTATCCAACCATGTAATGGATGCTATTAGGTAAGCAATTATACAAACCCAGATGCTTTGTGAATTAAAAACCTGTTGGAGAGTTAATGATGAGTGAAATCCCAAAGATCAATACATATCTAGTGCCTGTTCTCTTCCAGAAACTTTAGGAGAACCGAACTGGCCAACAGCGAGTCCTGTTTCCAGAATAAACTTAGTTCACCTCTCATTGCACCCATTCCAATCTGTGCAGTGATCTGACCACTGTTTGTGTCTGGTTTGGGCCCCTTATTCTCTCCTCTAATGCCTATGATGTAGTCCTTCTATTACACATTCAGTTTTCCTCTTGAGCTTTATGTTTTCTCCTTGACTCATTTACTGGTCTTCTTACCTTTTGTACAATGACCACAGCCCAGTTGCTTTGGAACTGAACCCTTGCAAACACTTCCTTCTGAAGGTGAATCATCAAATATGTTGTTTATAGACTCAAATACAAATTAATAAATAGAGGAATAGCCTATATTAACTACTAAACTGTTTTGAAAGATGCAACTATTTGCTTAGCCAGTCAGTTTTGAATCTTGCCTGAAAGACTGGCCCTCCAGCTTTTACCATTCCTACTGTAGTGTATTCCCACAGACCAACCTTGCTTCTTTGCATGTATCTACCTTGAAGCTATACTCAGCATTTGTCCCCATACTTGGATTGATTTATTTGTGGTGGTACCAGGGATCGAACTCAGGATCTTGCACTTGCCAGGCAAGCACTTATTCCACTGAGCTATATCCCCAGGCCCCATACTTGGATTGAATGTGGGACTTTCACATTGAGAAACATCCCTAGCATTTTTATATTTACTGCTTTTGAGACAGTGTCTCTCTTTACTAAGTAGCCCAGGCTGAGTTTGAATTTGTAAAACCCCTGTCTGCCTTTCCTAGACCACTGGGATTATAGCCTTTTGCCACCACACCTGGTCGTACACAGCATTTTGCAACGACTTTCCCCTAACATGTCCAAAAAAAGCTTTACTTCCACAAAATGTTGCAGTTACAAGTATTGTGTAAAATGCAAGGGAAATGGAAGAAGATTGAAACCATGATACAGAAGACTGAAATGAAGAGCCATATGTCTTTCTGCCAAACTCCTCTCTGGATGCTAATCATACATGTAATTAATTTTCTTCCTCTTTTCTTTTCTCCCCACAGGCTTTCCCATTTTCTTGTTCTGCTTAGACCTTTCTTAGACCTCAGTTCCACAATTACAGGACTATGGTCTTGGGGACTTTGGGCTCCTGTGATTTCCTCTCCAAACTAAACTTATTAATTTATAGGACAAACCTTTCATGGGTGTGTAGAGTCGCAAGGACTGCAGTACTGATGAAGTTGATTCTCGATTTCTAAGAAACAGAAAAATATTCTACATTTTTAAGTAAACATTAAGAGCAAAGTCAATACTGTATCTTCAGATTTTCTGCCTGGCATTTGATGGTATATAAATACTCTTACTAATGTTTTAATAAACTCCTACTATAACTTTATGCAGCCATATGGATATTTAATAATAACATACCATCCATTGCTCAGACAATATAATAGGACACCGTTGAAAACAAAGGCATGTATCAGGAGCAGAAGATTTGTCAGCAGAGAATACTTAACATAGTTAAAGTACTTTTATGCACATGGGGAATCTAGCACCAAAATAATTCAGTGAGTAGTACAACCATGTTAGCCATCCTGAATATACATATATACATACATAATTATCCCTTTCTTCCTTTTCTCCTTCCCCTCATTCCATTTGCTCTTTACTTTTGAGCAGTTTCCTTTCATACCTCCTAATTTATATTCCCACTTTCAGGTTCTTACATTAGTGATACAATACACTGCTTGCACAGGCACATCTGATTTATTTCACTTATGAGTATGGTCTCCAGTTGTGACCATTTGCCTATAAAAGCCTAGTTATCAACCATGTAATGCAACAACCATTGTTAATTCCCTGTCATCTTGTCTGTAATTCAGTTTTGATTGTACCATTCTTGTGCTATTTTGTGTCTGTTTGTTAATGTTTTCATTCTTTTACTTCTAAAATAAAAATGGAAAAAAATAATTCAATGAGGTAAGTAGGGTAGGTGGTATCGTATCTGTCTGGCACTTTGAATGATTCAAAGTGTACTAAATTGACAAAATTAATATATGTTAAAAAGAGAAAGCTAAAGCCCTTATCTGTGTGTAAGGTAGTCTCAGATTGCCAACAGTAGCCCTAGTAGCAGTCAGAGGTAGTCAATAGTGTCCTTCCAGACACAGTAGGCTTGCACTTTCTCCAATATTTTGAAGATGAGTTATGTGACTTATGCTATCCAATGCCACCTGGTGAAAATGCAATTTCTTTTCTGGGTAGAAACCTTGAAAGTTATCATGGGTTTTCTTCATTTTATACTATCTAGCATGGTAATGGAGGGAGCCTGTGTCAAAATAGAATCTTTCTTAGTTTCATCCTTCAGTATTTATAATAAGGACAGCACCCTGGTTAACTGGCTTTGGATGTATAATTTAGAAACTGTGTGACGTTTGGTGAGTTTATGAGATGTGTTTTGGTGGCAGCTGGCTGCCACAATATTTCCATTTCCAGCCCAAATTACCTCCACTCTTGCTCCCTGTTGTGTAAACAAACAATTCACATAGTATGATGAAATAGTTAAATGCACTTTGACAATAAATCTGGAGCATTGAAAGAAGTATTATTTCCCCAGAGCAGTGTATTCAATCCAGGACTTAAGCATTCTAGGTAAGTACTGAACCCCTGAGGTACATGCCAAGCCCCAAGTCTACTACCCTGATGTTTTTGCGTTAGCTATTACTGGTGAGTGACTCTCATTAATAAACAGAATTTTTATCCTCTTTATTTATAGTAGTGAATTCTTGCCTAACATGGAAGTGTGAGAACTTTTACTGCCAACCACCTATTAAAAGGAAATAAAAAATAATTGCATAAATGTTGTTATATTTTTATTCTCTTTAAAATAAAAAACACAGTGTAAAGTAATTGAAGGTCACCCATGAATCAAAACTATGGAGACTTGTATCCAAACTTTGAGCCAAGCCTTTTGCAGGGTACTTCCTGAGTGATAAGGGCAGCAAAGAGCAAAATGGTCTTGAGGAAGGAAAAAAAAAAAACAAAACAAAGATTAATAGTGGTGATTAAAGAAAGAGAAAAGCATTTACTCTAAGAATCCAAGCTGTGCTGGCAATGAAACAGCCAAAGATGAAAGATTAATAAGACAACCAATAAGCAGAAGATGATCACATAAATGTGGGTGTGCCTAAGGATGCCCCTAGAAATGTCAGTGTTCTTTGTTCTTTGCTCCCTTTTATACCCCAGTGAAAATAAAGATAAAACAGTTACAAAGCCAGGAGAAATTAGGAGTTTGTGAAATGTCTTAGCATGCTATTTTTACCTATGCACTTAATACTGGTTAGAAAGGTGTTTTGTTTTGTTTTTTTCTTCTTCCCTGTGAGTTCTACAAACAACAGTGAATATTTCAAGATGAAGTGGATAGTGGCAATTCTAAATAGGAAGACTCAAAAAATGTGATTTAAGTCTTGATAATCAAATTTTGACTTCATTCTGTTTTTCAGTGTTAACCCAGGATATACGCAAATTGAATGGCTACTTGGACATCAGAATTTGGAGGAACTAAAATTCTGTCTGTTTTTCCAAACACAAAATGATATATCATTTTGCCTTTACTATTTCTCTTTTCCAAAAAAATAAATTGTAACCATCAAGGAGTTCTTCTGTTGATATTCTTCTAGAATACATATTTGTAACCTCTGGTGGAGCTGAACATACAAGGGCTTTTCCAGATCAGCGGTCCCCAACCACCAAGCTGCACAGCTGGAAGTGAGTGAAGGCCAGTGAGCAGAGCTTCACCTGTATTTATAGCTTTTCCAAATTACTTTCCTGAGCTTCATCTCTGGTCACATTCATGGCAGCATTAGAATTTCATACCCTACTGTGACCTGTACATGAAAGAGATTGAGATGATGTGTTCCTTATGATAATCTAATGCCTGATGATCTGAATTGGAGATGAGATAGAGATGCTAGTACTGAGGAGCAGCTGCAAATACATATTCACAATTGCAGAGAGGTTTGACTCTAAACCAGTTTCTTGTAGATTCATATCAAAACCTTATCAGAGAGTAGCAAAGGAAAATTAAGCAGCATCTAATGGAAGGCTTTAGGTAAGAATTTGACGTTTACTTTGGTGTCTGAGTGGTCCACTAATTATTTTATCTGCCACTTCTATCTGTGCCTCTTTCCCATACTGCTCACTTTTCTCCATAACAGCTTTGGTAAGCTAACCATAGCAAAAATTGGTAAAATCAAATGTCACTAGAGAGCTGCTTTGAAAAGGGGGAAAAACCCAATGTTAAGAAAGCAAGAGATTCTAAGACAACAACTAAAATAAAGCTGCATTTAAAAGAAAATACCCAAGATTGTTACTTAAATTATGGATTTATTGCAATAGATGATTTATTCACATTGCTTAAGCCCACTTTATACAATATGTAGTCAATGGCTATCCAACAAAGCTATGACATCTTTAAAACTGATTTTCCACATGGAGACCAACCACCCTGCATTAAAAGACAATCTTTCAGAGTTTTTCAAAAGCACAACAAACATGAACACAAACAACAGAAGCAATCATTGAAGGCCACCACTCCAGCAAACATGTCTGAAAACATCACTCTTAGTAGCTGACTGCACAGCTAATACTATAAATCCCTTTACCATTGGTGAACACTTGATCCTTTCTGCTGCAAAGGACACCTGTTGTAAACTTTAGGAGGGACTTCAGTTCCAAAGGTGGTATGTGTTATTCCTTTAGCTCCCAATATAACTAGATGAATTGATAAAATAACACCAGATATTGAGGCACAGTTGTTAGAAAGAATTGATGAGTCACCATGGCATATAATCCACGTGGGTGAATCTACAAGTGTTGGCAAAGTAAGGAAACTTCTTTTTGTGCATGATATTTCTCAAGTAGATGTGTGGGAGCACCTGAAATGCATATGTTTATTGTCAACCAACACCATAGCTTCAGAACTATTTGAGGCTTTGAATGACAACGTATCAGGAAAACCAAACCAGTCATTTTGTGTCAGTATATGCACAGAGGGAGTGATTGCCATGACCATATTTCAGTATGTAGGTCAAAGAAATCACTTCTGAATGTGAGTCTATGCACTGTGTCACCCATAGAGAAATGCTCGCTAGCCAAAAATATTATCTCAACGACATTGTGCAGAATGTAATTATATTAAAACAATCAACCACAGTACATGCCCTTAGCTTTTCAGAGATCCTTGCAGTGAGCTCCAATTTCCTGCCAGGTGTTATGGTACACAGAGAAAAGGAAAAATCACAAGAGACAAAATGACGGTACAGTGGGGAGCCAGAATGACCAGTTGTTCATGGGGAAAAAAAGCCACGAGGCAGCAGGAACCTTGACATGTTTTGATTGGGGAGGGGATTATCAGATGACTAAGAGGGTGGTGGTGATCTTGACCTAATGAAGATCTTGCTCTGGAGCATCTTTAGTTTTATTAGTTTTAGTTTTAGTCTTAGTCTTAGTCTTAGTGATCTTAGTCTTAGTGAACTTAGTGATCTTAGTCTTAGCGACCTTAGTCTTTGTCTTAGTAGGTGGGAGAAGAGGGCCAATCCCTAATAGGATAACGGGAAATCTCAAAAATCCCAAGGCAAAACTAGCCATTGTGAATTTGTGGTCCCCAACATTAACTCACATCTATCTGTGAACTTCTGTGAAGAGATGATTCAGAATACCCATGTCTTCTCTTATGCACAGAATTGAGATGAATTTTTAAAGGCACATCACTGGCAGAGCTTTTGAGTTATGAGAGCCCCTCCAGGGATTTCTATTAAAAAAAGTCACCCCTGGAAGCACATGTCAGTGACACAGAATGGATTGCAAAACTTGCTTATTCTTGTGACATATTCAACCCACTCTGTGAATTCAATCTATCACTTTAAGGGGGAATGACCACTGTGTTCAAGCTAGCAAATAAAGTGGATGCATTCAGAGACAAACTGGAATTACAGAGATGACAAGTAAACATTGGGATTTTTGACATGTTTCTAACATTTGCAGAGATTTTGAAATAGCCTGCTCAAGGATCTTCTTTTTCCAGCTGGTGCACACAATCACCTTATTTCAGCTTTCAAAAGAGCTTGACTATTACTTCAAGGAACATAGCTGGGTCCTGTTTGTGAATAAGCCACACGGATGTAGTTTGTCTGTGCTAAGAGGATCAACTGTTTTATATCACAAATGCTGGTGGCCTTAAAAATATTTTTGAAATAACCTCAAATCTCCATATGTTTTGTATTAAAGTCAAGGCAGAATGAACTGAGGCTGCCACTAAAGTACAAAAAGCCTGCTTCTGTTTGCATCATCCTGTCTTTGTGAAACAGAGCTGTCTGCAGTGACAGTCAGCAGGACAAGATTATGGAGCAGATTTCACATAAATAACGTATTTGAGGTGTCCTATCTCCCATCACCTTCAGGTGAGGCTGGCTAGTTACAGGAAGACAAGCTCAAGATTCCCACTGATTCTGCATTATAAGTTCTATAATTATTACATTATGTGTTATAATGTAATGATAACAGAAACCATAACAGTTGTAATAACAGAAATGTATGAAATCTGCTTGAGTCCCCTTGAAACTATGACCCACTGCACACTCTGGTCCAGGGGAAAAAAAATCTTTGTTTTGGGGAATCACTCTTAAAGATGGGTATTGATAGAATCGACACCCACACAGAACCAGACCAGATCTTCTGACATGAAAGAAGTCTTTATTTGGAAGAGAGTAGCACAGCAGGGGGGCTGCCCAGCAGGCCCAGACAGCAGCAAGCTGAGCTAAGCGTGGGCTTTTAAGCTCTTTTTTGGAGGGTGGGGCAGCTGTCCACAGGCCAGAATAGCCTGATGGGGGGATTGTTTGCAGGTCAGAACAAACTGAGTGGGGTGGGTTGTTAGTCTTGCCAAAGCAGATGAGGACGGGGTTGGCTTTTGTGGCCGAGGGGAACTGAAGTGGAACAGGTAAGTGAAGGAAAGAAATATTGAGAGTAAAAGTTTTCCTCTGAGGGGACTGGCTGCCTTGAGACTTATCAGTTACACTTCTCAAACTTTAATGTGAATTTAGATCACTTGAAGACTTTGCTAAAAAATAAAGACTGGATCTGTAGGTATGGGAGGGGACTTGGGATTCTGTATTTCAAACTATCACCTAGGTAATGATGATGCTATTGGTCTAAGAGTCACTCATTAAGCACCAAAACATCAAATCTCATAGTACTTGAGAAACTTTGCACAAGACAACACTTTCTAGGTGGTACAACTGATGAGGCAAGTCTGTCTGACTCATTAGCTTGTGTTCTTGGTCAATATTATAATGTTTCCCAAAAGGCCAAGGCTCAGACAGGACATTTTCTGAGCAGAAGGATATTAGCATTTGAATAGTGAATTGCTAAGCTAGCAAAAATACCAGCCATTCTAGTTCTCACTCACTTTGGGAAATAAATATATGGTTTAAGCTTGTAAACCTTAAAATTAGGCAATTTCAACTTTAAAGAACAATAGTTGTTTTCATGGCTCCATCTCATAAAGTCTTACCATGGCTCCACTGAAGAGAGACCATAAAAGAGACTTTTATAACACGTGGGGTCCCTGTTCAGTGACAACTCAGCACAGGTTCCGTGATGGAGAGTCACACATGCAGACAGCAAGCTCAAGGAAGGTATTAAACGAAGCCCTTACCTGGAAACAGACAGCCTGTGCCTCAGGTGCTTCTCTGAGAATTTCCCGCAGTCTCCGTGGTGTATGAACTATTAACAAATGATACATAATTATTAATAAGAAATACATAATCCTTACTTCATTAATTAAATTATTAAGGTATACTTTGAGGTCTGGAGCTTAAGACCACTTCCGAAAAGCTCCGCGATTCTTTTTTTCTTTTGTCTCCATCTCCACCGCCTCCCCCTTCACTTAGGCCATCAAAATTTCTCCACCGAACTGCACAAAAGCCTCCTAATTTGTGCTCTGCTTTAATCCTTCCCATCCACGTGGTAGCTCCTATGCATACAGCACAATGCTATGCTTAAAGGGTCAGTTACATCATGCCACTCCCCCAGGATAACATCTTCATCATATATCCATCATACTCTGTAGCATTTTGCATGTGAGAAGTGTGTGTTAGCCAGATTTCCCTCACTACAACAAAATTCCTGACATAATTAACCTATAAAGAGAAAAGGGTTATTGGACTTACACGATTGGAGGTTCCAGTCCGTGGTTAGTTGGCCCTGTTGCTTTGGGGCTCGTGGGGAGGCAGCGTATGGCAGGACCATGTGGCAGCGCAAAATATTATACTCACAGCAAAAAAGCAAAGGAGGAAGAGAAAGGGGTGAGGTTCCCAAACCCCTCTGAGGACACTTTCCCAATGATCTAAAGACCTTCGGCCCCATCTCTTAGAGGTCTACTCCCTCCCAGTCATGCACTCCTGAGAAGCGAACTCTTCACATGTGGGGCATTTAAGACTCAAACAACAGCAGTCCTGTAGAGGTTTTGCAACACAGCAAAGCTTGGCCAAGTATACAGGTTGCACCATGTGCATTGTGATTGTCAGAGCAGCCATGTGCGTGGGTCTCTATCCCATGTGTGGTCTGGCCTATGCCACCACTTGGTTTCATAACATGTCCTCATGATCTTTATCATGCTGTCTCCTTGATATCATTCAGTCTCTCCCATGGCTGCAGGAGTCCATCTCTGGCCACCCTTCCAAGGGGTTCACTGCTTGATTTTACTCTGCGTACTCATGCTGTGACTTATGATGTCTTACTAGAAAATAAGCTTCAATGACACAGGGACCTTGTGTTTTGTACCCTGTACTTGGCCTGTATGGACAACTCAGTCAGTAAACATTTGCAAACAAGTATGGAAAGAATCTCCTAAGCAGAACTGATCACTTCCTCTTTTGTATTCTCAAAGCATTTTGAGGACTGTTCCCTAACAGTACATACCCGGTCTTTATCCACTTGTACTTCTCCCTGTCTTCTTTACAGATGACGATCTGCTGTAGTGTGGGAGCTTTATCCTACACATCTTTTGTTATCTTTTTCCTAGCACTGCACTAAGTGTATGGTAGATTTTTAGTAAAGCTACAACAGTACCTCCTGTTATACAAATCCGAAAGTTATGAGTACTAGCATCCCAAGGATGATGTAGTCCAAGGGTTCGTTGGCAACCTCAGCAGTTATTTAAAAATTAGGTTTGATGTGTTTGAAATGAAGGAATTTTAAGAGAGGTGTAATGATAATGAAAAGCAGATGGACTCTTTAGTCAGGTTTGTATTGATTTCAAGTTGCCTATGAATAATGTATTTCCCTTGGGTCTGTGTTTCAGGATGACCACTACCCCGTCTTGCCTTAGGTCCACTTTTGTTTTTGAGCAGTGCAGAGACATGACTATTGGCCTCTTTTATCAAAGCCTTTGACAATTAGGAGCTAGAGCCAAATATACAGCAGTCTTCTTGGCTAAGCCTTAGCAAACAATTAATATGCTCATCTGAACCTGGGACTCTGGTAAACCGCAAATGAAACTAATTATCTATTTGCTACCAGCCTGCAGACATTGGTATTATGAAGATGAGAAGAAGCCCAACTGTTCAAGAGTAAAAATATATTATTTGCCATATTACATTTAAAGAAACAGCCCAGAGCCATTTTCTGTGGATGTGATTGCATTCATTTTATGGGGTCCTTTTTAAAACTTTTTTAGAAAAGTAATACAGTGCTTGTTGTCACAAGGCAAAAAATACAAAGGTGTAACAAACATTCAGATTCTCTTCCTTAACAGCGCAGTCTAACTCTAGTACCCTAAGGCAAGCTGTGTTAATTTGTAATTTGTCATATATCTTTGTAACTTTTTCTGGGTTCTTAGAAATATAGATAGAGAGACAGAGATGGATGGGTCGATAGAGTAGAAATGATAAACATACACATATACACATATACTTAATGTTTTTGCAAAAATTGGGTCACCCTACTCACTCCTTTCTAAAAGTTGTCTCCCCGTTGCGTATCCTGATTTCCCTCCAGCTCCTTCCACGTAGATATTGTGCATTGCTTTAAATTTATGTTTTCGTTTCTTCAGCATATATTTATTATAATGTCTGTAGGAATCCGCCTTAGGCATTCAGGTGAACAAAACAAAGTACTTGCTTTCATGGAATTTTCATTCTAATGCAAGAGACAGACAATAAATGCATCCACAAGTACAATAACAGCACGTTGCTTGGCGGTGAGCGTTGCAGGGAACAAAAAGACAGGCGACTGCGGAGAAAGGGGGCCCGGGGAGCGCTGCCGTTTTCCCTTAGTGGACAGCCAGAGCGTGTAGGCTGAGGACAAAAGGCCACGAGGAAGTCGGGCGGACATCCATCTGGGGCAAGACCTTGCAGGCGGGGGGGGGGGGGCAGCAAGTACTTACAGCACTGCCAAGAATATCTCACTACAAACCTTCTACACAAACGCTCCTGGAATTACTGCTCAAAATGTATACACAGAGAAAACAGCCCTTATTCCGGATCGCTTTTCAGCAATTTACACTCCCATCAGCTATATAGAAGGATGCCCCTTTCACCATGAGTCAATCAGCGCTGGATACAATCAATCTTTTTAATTTTGAAAAATTGATACTTTTTTTTCATTTCTGTGATTACTGGTAACGTAAACCCACTTTTGTTATGTTTGTGGCCCGTAACAGGTTCACGATTGAGGCCTGTGAAATGTTTGTGTTAACCTTGTGATTTCCCAACCCTGATGCTCTGGCACAGGGCAAAACAGAACAGCACCAGACTTGTGGTATACTGGGCACAAGGTAAAGCTTCCCTGCAACAGAGGAAGCCCAGCTTCCGGAGACCCCCAGCAGAGGGTGACAAACTAGGAAGGTAAGCTGTTGAGTCACAAGACACTGTTGCCTGACCTTCTGGACTGAACTGGGTTGGATAGGCACAAGGAAACCTGAAAGTTGCTGGATGCTTTTTACAAAAATTTACTTAGGTAGACAGAGAGCACAGGGAATGAATGATAGCCTCCAGCTTGGATGGTCTGTGATCTCCATATTACTTCTTCTAGATAAGGATTATTTGGGGATTTTTAAAATTCCATCAGCACAGGTGAGCACTCACTCATCCACACCATCCCCCTCTACTCCTGAGTAATTACCCTTGATAAATAAATTTAGTTTCTGAGTTGAATTAAATAATGCTGAGATCTAGTGTAATCTTTGTACCCGTGCTTTATGAAATGGCCCTGAATGGCAGATTGCAGTGCTATAAATTGGCCCAGCCTAAGAGTAGCCAAACCTGAAATTGGTATGTCAGCGGGGACTCATGAGAACCCAGCTACATTTCCAACCTGGGTTCCAGGGCTACTTGGCCACGCCCGCCCAGGTAGTGTTGCAGCTTCACCACACACCCCTGACTCACAACTAACATTCACACTTAAGGACCCCGAATGATTCCAGCAAACTGCTTCAACTTTATTAAATTTTTTTTTTTTTTTGCGGTACTGGGGATCGAACTCAGGACCCTGCGCTTGCTAGGCAAGCGCTTATTCCACTGAGCTATATCCCCAGCCCTAAATATTTTGAAAGGTATTTATGCAATTGTTTTTCTTAATAGTTTGCTTTAAAATCAGCTTTACAAATACAGCACCATAAGCTATGAATCCCAGAACATGCTGGGAAGTTTACATGCTATACTATCACATAAGTCCTAATAAACTAAATTCCAAATTACAAAAAATTGTTTCTTATTAGTGGATACTATACAAATTTTTTAAATATACATATAAAATAACTGATCAACATTATTTAAATTTTTAACATATTTGGGTTCAAGAACTCCATCATTATTTATCTTAACGTAATATGGGTACTTTCATTTAAGAATGCTTAATATGATTCTGTGTTGTGCTAAATTAATTATAGATTATCTCATTTAATCTTCATGATGACCTCTGAAGTCAATCCTAGCATTACCCATTCTACAGATGTTAAAGTTGAGGATTAGAGAAAGTCTGTACATTGCCCAACATCTCAGAAATAGTATGCTTGGAGTCAAAGGTTTTAATCCGGATAATCCAAGTATAAAGTTTTTCTGCTGTAAATAGTTTGATAGACACTAGGCATCAGTAGTCTATGTCAACCATTGCTAAGGAAATAGCCAGGACTGTAGTTATCACTGCTATCAGGGCACTTCAACAAGAAAAACTAGTTCTTAATGAATAAGGAGGAAGAACATCCCTCTTGGGATTCTAACCACTTGTAATATTCAGATTTATAGGAAAGTCAGGATTTGGAGTCAGAGAGAAAATGTAAGAGAACATAATCTCAAAATGAAGATCTGGCTGGGAGTGTGGAGCACACCTGTAATCCCAGAAGCTTGGGAGGATGAGGCAGGAGGATTGCAGGTTTGAGACCAGCCTGGACAAGTTAGCAAGAACCTGTCTCAAAATTTAAAGACAATACAAAGACCTAGGGATATAGCTCCATGCAAAGGCCTAAAATTCAATCCCTGGTACAATACACACACATACACACACACACACACACACACACACATGCAGATAGAGTCTGTCTGATAAATCTAAAGACATTACTACAACAAAGTTTCTCTAATCACTGCCCTTTTTATGAAAATACAATTATAGTTCAAGAAAGCAAATTCAGCATGAAATGAAAAAACAGGCACTATGGCTACAACAAGCACTTGGTTCTAAGATAATTATTCGGTTCCAAGAAATGAAGATAGCCACAAAAGTAAAACACAGATGAGAGACTTGTTGGGTGTCCAAGTCTATGTGAGATGAACTGACAAACCTTCACTTTGTACTCAAATTTTTACTCCACTGCCACGACAATGGTAGAAACAATAGCATGCACGAAAACATATACCCCTACAAAGGAATCCATCCACTATCACTAAATTGCAGAGACTACTTCAAATGTCCCCAACTGTTAAAAAAAACTTCCCTCTCTTTGCTTTAGCTCCTCGGTGCTATTAAGGGGAACCCCCTTAACAATGTCTCCAAGATCCTGGGAAGTGTTCTGTACCTCCACGACTTCCAACACCAATCCCACTTAGGGTTATCTTAAATGCAGTCACCACAGTCCATTTCGGGGTGGCTGGTATTTAGTTCAGTGGTGACTTAGCCAGCTCAGATTGAGCTTTTACTCTAACAATAAGAATTAACACTTCCACAGAGAGGCACCAGATAATGCTTGTCACCTTTATAGTTCTGTTGCCTTGGACATATATTTCATCTTCTCTGTGCCCTAAATTTTAATTATAAAGTAGGCAGCTGCAGTGATTGCCTCCTAAGCTTTTTATTAGGATCATGTTCCACATAAAACACACTGCACAGTGCCTGGTCCACAGTGAGCATTTAGTACAAGTTCACCATCCTTACTATGTCGGCCACTGTTTTTTTTGTTATACACAACTGCGACCTTGGCAACCATCCATTCTTAAACCTAGAATTTCAGTCTAGTCTGTGAATTGAGTTGCACAGAGAGGCCTTAATTTTGCTCATCAGGTTGCTGATTGATGCTTGTTTGCTAACACGGGGAAATGTTGGCAAAGGCTGGAAGGAGGGCTGGCAGAATTGCTGTACTAATTACCGAAGGTGCAAATTCAACATGTAGCGCTCTTGCGAGACAGCCTGTGCCTGCGCTGAGGTGAGACGGGAGGTTCGTTACATACATTAGAATTAGATGCTCTAACTGCTTGGCATCCCAAATGTGAGTGATTCCTTGGAAAACAAAAGCAAGCAAACCACCTACCTCTCCATGACAATGAAACCATCCTCTTTAGTCAGCTAATATGCAGGCCAGCAGGACACACAGGTATTGTCCTCCAAGGGAGCAGCGATGAGACACACCGCTGCCTGTTCTGAAACATTGCTGGGAAAAACTAAAGAATGTGATGAGGGGACAACGTCCTTCACCAAAGGAAATCTGTACTATTTCTTCCCTGGTTAATGAGGGCACCGGGAGTGGGTCAGCCGGGTGTCTGTTTATTTAAAACATCGGAGCTGAACCAGCCAATCAAACAGCAACCATGATAGACATAAGAACAATTTGTCGTTCTTGCCTTTAAGGATTATTACACACTCTCCTAAACAGGTTCGAATAAATTACAGTTGGGATTGTAGATTCTAAGGCAAATTTAATGACGCTGGGAAAATACACATTTCTATTTGAGTTAGTAATTAAATTAACAAATTATTCAATAGCGCCACCTGTAGGCAAACATACGCCCCTTTAATGGAAAGTGTGTAGAAACAGGATCAGCTCTACACTGAAGTTTGGCGAAGGCTTTTGGATTAGACTAAAGCTTTGATACCCACTCTGACTTTTCTGAGCTATACAAGCTTGGGTTAACTTTTCAACCTTTCTGACTCAGTAACTTCCGAAGGTTGTGGGTTATTGTTAAACCGAGTTACTGTAATTGTTTTTTGTTGTGATGGTGGTTTTGTTTTGTTTTGTAATTTAGTTCCAGCTACAAGAAACTAACTTTTAATGGAACTATCCCGTCTTTGAGTGGTGGGTGCTATGAGGTTCCTTATAGGTCCATTTTCCTGGGTTTTTACTCATCAATCCAACAACTTCTCTCCTTTGAAAAATTCAAAGATTGCACCAATATAGTTTTCAAAATATTACAAGACAGATGTTAGGTCTCTTCTCAATTTTTCCTCCTTCAGATTGATTATCCTTAGGATTATCTCATACAAAATAAAAGTAAACACTACTCACTAACATCAGTATTAGCTAAATGCATTAAAAATATTTTTTCAGAACTTTGTGAGATATTTCCTTTATTCCTCTGTTGTACTATTTTTATTGTGTTCTATTTTTCCTTTTTGTTCCATTATTCCAATTTTGCTATCTATGCATTTAAGATTTCTCAAGCTCACATAGTTCCTTGTATATTTTTAAAGAAAGTGGAACTGCTATCCTATAGCTAAGGTAACATATAGCTTACCCTATAGCTAAGGTAACTGTTATCCTAGAGCTGAGGTGTCTTGGTTACTTTTTCTCTCATTGCTGAGAGAAATACCTGATGCCCAAATTTAAGGAAGGAAAAGTTTATTTAGCTCACAGCCTGTGGAGGTTGCAGTCCATACTCAGCTGGTTCCAAGGCATGGTGGCACACGGCAGAGGGCAACTGTTCATGGTGGTGCAAAACAGCAAAAGCAACAATAGCAAAAGGGAGGAGCAGCAGCCAGCAGCCTCTTTCTCCCCCTTACATATACAAACTATCTGCCCCAGGGTGGGTGTAGCACTCACACGCATAATCCCAGCATTGGATCATGGGTCAATCATAAATCTAGAAGCCCACCCCATGACCACGTGAGGCTTTGAGGGGACATGCAGACAGAAACCATAACACAACTCTTTAAAATCTGATAAAATCTACATCATCCCAAATTCACCTAAGGTTCTAACCTCGTATGTGGGGTTAAACATGCTTAAGTATCATTCCCAGTTGTAGGTATTCAGCCAAACTCTACCTGGACCTCAAGTTTAAAACTCCTATTTTAAAGAAACTGAAGAGATAGGGTTCAAATCCATCCTTTTCCCACCAGCTTCCCTTTCTATCCTTCCCTGACAAATAGCTTTACTTCAGAAACTCCAAAAACAGAAGCAAAATGCCTTGGTTTTGCTGACCTGGTAAACACTGCTATGCTGTGTTTTCACACCCGCAAATAGAATTTACTCCTCAAAAGTCAGACAGATACTCTGTAATTTTCAGTTTGCACCATTCTTCGGTCTGGTATACCACAGAGATTTCAAACCCAGCCACAGGTATGAGGCAAGTGCCTGTCCACAGGGCTTAGCTTGTGGGAAGAGTAAGCATTTTCTACAAAAGAAAGAAAAAAAAATTCCTGTCTGTTAGGAAGAGAGAAAGCTCAGGGTCAAGAAGGCAGCAGACGTGTGAATCTCAAGTTTTTGGAAGAGAGAAGGAAAGATTGCTTTCTTGCTATAATTTTGAGCTCTGTGCAGGCACCACAGCTACAGATCATCACTATGCAGCTATTGTATTTCAGACATTGATTTTTGCGATGAGGTACAGGGCATAAGCAACCACTGAATTTTCCTTAGCTCCCTGGGGAAAGAGAACATCCTTCCCAAACCAAACTGTCCAGAACATATTAAGGGATAATTTATAAGAGCTGGCTCAATGGAACTTAAACAAACAGCTGCAATAGCAATAAAGAATTTCTGGGTGAGTTGCTAATTTGAACTAGATCATGTCCATCTTAAAGAGTTAGCCAGTCAAATCACTTCTTTCCTTTACTCTAAACGTTAATGGGAAAACTGGGAGTTTTTCTTTTTCATACGTTTTACACCAAAGGGCACTATGACAAACCTTAAAAGTTAAGAGATAATTCCAGATTGGCTATATCTTAAGAGAAATGACCATATTAAAAAATCAAAGTCTTAGCCAATGATAGCACACTATGTACTCAGACACTCAAGTGAATATTGGAAGGAATATCACGGGACTCAGTATCACCACTGGCACGTCTCAAACCCTACTCAGGACTGAATACTCTAGCTTCTTGAAGTCAAAGAGGCTGTCTTACAATAGAACCTAATTCAGGACCTCGTATACGCGGGGTACTTCGAAAAGGAGACTCACCCGCAATTCTATAAATTCATCTTAATGCATCATGAGGAATATCCACAGCCATTCATTACTTAAGAAAATACGTTATCTGAGCACTTTGACTTCTCAAGCACTGTACTCAGCATTGGAGTTATTAAGGGGAGCAAATGTAAGCATAGTCCTCCAGCATTCACTTAGAGTTCACAAGAAATAGACATTCGTCGTGTGGTTACAAGACATACATTTAAGAGATGTCATCATAAGCTATGGGAAATGTGTTTGTTTTGCAAGGAAACTATATATAATACAGGACACATACTTTATATGGTTATTTATAACAGTCACCCAAAGAATGATATATAAAAGAGTACAGCATATCTGTCCACACAACATAGACCAGGAATTCAGCTGAAGGCCTGGATCCCACGATAATGTCCTACATGAGTCAAACTTTAGACCCAGAGCTCATAACAATGCTTCCCAGGAATCCAACTGAAAGCCCAGAGCCCACCCATAACAATGTCTCATATGGGCCTCTTTCACAGATCTTCACTGTGAAGGCCCAAAGGTCAGCGGTGGAATCTAGAAAGTCTGTGCCAGCAGGATGAAGGATCTGTGCTACAGGCTGAGGGGTCTGCACTGGAGCCAGGAAGCGATGCTTAGAGTGAGGACCAGAGCTCCCCCAAAGCGAACCAAAGCCATTCTCAGTGCCAACGAGGTCCTGAGCTCCTCAGAGGATGAAAACAGCCAAGTTCATCAGGAAAGCCGGCATGACGAGCTCCTCCAACAGCTTCCACCAGCTCCAACAGCCTTTCTCCACTCCCAACACCCATAACTTTTCCTTGTCCAGTTCTGCCTCTTATGCTGCTGGCAACAATCTCCAGGCGGGCCTCCCACATCTAGCACCATGCTTGCTCAGTTCAGCTGGAGGTTATAAATTGACTACCAGCTATCAATCCGCTACAGTAAGTGCTCAATTAAAAAAAAATTATTACTGTAAAAGACACATTGCCGTTAATCACCTTGAAAATACTCTCCCTCACTTTAAACATACTTATTCTCATTGTGCTTGCCACTTTCTCGGGCATTTTGGAAGTTCTGCCTTCTGTGTGTTGGTGCTGGTGTTGGGACAACCTCAATATCCTGAATTGATTCAAAACATTTGACAATTTCTGTGAAGTAAATATCATTATGGTGTGTCCTCGACTACCTTATTTACCAGATCAGGCATCACGCAATTTTTGGGTTTCCTCACAGTCAAAATGACCACTAAAAGTAAAGGATTTCAACTGATTCTAGAACCCCAATTAGGCAGCCACAGCCGTACAATGAAAGACATTCAAGAAAGAGGACTTGCAGAACTGCTTCTGAAAGTGGCAAAGAATGATGGAATAAATGTGTTTGAAGGGGGGGTACATTGAAGGGAAGTAATGGCAATGTGCTTACTACTGTGATGACTTCTTTTCAAAAATGTAAACATTTACCATAGTCTTTGATAGCACCACGTAACTATGAACTATGATAAGAATTTTAAGAATAAATATTTGCTTCCATGGCATGTGCTAGGAGATCTGACCTATGCCAAAGGGCTTTGAAGCCTTTTCCTAAGGAAGTGATAATGCACCAGCACTCTAAGGTAACTGGTAACGTGTATTGGGAGGGCAGGAGGTTGAGGGGTGGTAGGAGAGCAAAGGAGTCTGTAGAAGATTCTAGAGGTCAGATGTGGCAAGGAAGATGGGCTAAAATCAGATCACACGATGCCTTGGAGGCACTGCTAAAGAGATTTATCTTTATCATAGGATTGATAGAGTGACACTGAAATGTCTTCAAGAGAGAGGTGGTCAAGGGAAGAGACAGGTAAGATCTTTCATTTTAAGAAAAAAGTTCACTTTTTCTGTGATTTGTAGGAGAAAACAGATTCAGGGAGATCAAGAGCGATGGGTTTACAAGAGTATAGTTATTTTGCAGTGTTAAGAACTAGATGAAGATAAAAAGAAGTGCATGAATTTGACAAACACTTAGCAAATAAAATTGTTACTCCTTGAAGAGAGTCTAGGTGGAGACCATGTAGGAGACTAGAAAGTCAAGGATATTATGAGTACACTCCCAAATGGGTATAGTTAAAAAGGCTGGAAAGAAAGTGTTGACAACCAAATTATTTAAGTAGTGTCTGCCTGAGGGGAGGATTTTCATCACTGGGGACGATCATCAACACTCACTATACTAATCTATTCTTCATAAGCACTCTGTGCTTTCCAAGGGTTTTGCTTGAGAACAGGTAGCATTATGGAACTTTTTCTATAGAAACGTAATGAAAAGATATCCATAACTAGAAGCATTATCTATCCATGAGAAATATGTGTGGCTACTTGACAAACTGTCTCACTGCTGCAATAAATTTGCGCATATATGCATTATCTCTATTTAAAAGGGGAGAGAGATGGAGGTCCAAAAGTTAGGGACTTGTAGAAGCCCACAGAGGTAACAACCTCCTTCTGTTATATTATTTCCTTAAACGATGTTATAAGCATATACTGAGGTCATTAAGGTTAAGAAATTGAATATTGACAGAAAGACAAGGAGGATACAGTTTTGGAAAGAATACATAAATATGATTTTAGAATAGAATTTATTATATTCTCTGTCTACCGAGAAGGAAATGAATCAGTGTGAGAAAAGGTTTTGAAGTAAAACAGTTTAAATAGGACAGAAAATGAAGACCATAGTAAAGAGCCACATGTGACATGAAATAGGGATTAGACTTCATACTTCTCACGGCACTTCGCAGTGGTCAGAAAGAAAAGGAAATCTAATATCTTCTTGTGCTTTCAGGAAAGGAACGAGCAATTTTTCAAGACAAACTCTCCTACTCAGTCTAGAGGCAATCTGTTGTTTTAGTCATTATATAAAGGATAAGGGACAAAAAAAGTGGGTGATGCCTTCAACAATCACTCTGTAACAATCACTGGAGCTTTGCAAACATAGTCATTTCTTTTAGCGATACTGCCCAAAAATCTAAGGGACGGCACTAAAGCAAAACTTAACGGAAAGATTTTTCTTGCGAATGCAGCAAACTAACAAGATGTGGATGCACACTTTTCTAGTTAAATTTAAGTATATGACTGATACCCGAATTGGCATCCTAAAAGAAAACTAAAATAAACACAGTTGCACTTCTCAAAGATGCTACAATTAATCTTTAAAATGTTAATATTTTCTTATAATGAACTGATACTTATTATTTACTTCTAACTCAGACATATCCATATTTAGTTAAAACAACCAAGAGCTTATCAGATACTGTTCCTGAAAACAGATCACATACATTTATTGCAATCCTTGTTTAGATTTAGACTGAGGATATCTTTAAAAACTTCTGAATGTTGCTAAATTATTTCTCCTACAGAATTATAACCATGCATTTCCAAACCATGTAAGTATAGGGTTGAACCCACTGGTGCACATCATAATTTGCTCTTACAGGTTTAAAATGACCCTTCTAACAAAAGTACAAAAGAATGAATAATATCCACTAAGGCATGCTCAGGGAAATTAGAAGGTTTCATAATTCTCTGATTAATCTTTGCCACTTATCTCTCACAATTTATTTCTGCAACTTGTAATTATTTACCAAAGGGCATATGCTGCGTGGAGCATTACACAAAACAGACACAATTTTTCCTTACCTGTGTCATCCTCTGTGTAGTACGACTTTTCATAAAATTCTAGCAGGAGGCAGTAACCGTTTATCTGCTCCTCTGATAATGGGCTGGCCTGGTGCAGTGCTTTGGCCAGGAGAATGTCACAAATGCAAGGCTGTGCTCTGTTCCAGACTTAGGCTGAAAGGCCCTGCCTGCTTCTGCTTTCTCTCTTGGAATCCTGTTCGGCCACATGTGAACCACCCAGGTTAGTCTCGGAGATGTGAACATTCCCATGGCCCGGTGACCTCAGTGTCTCTAGCTGACTGCAAACCAACTTCTGAAGACGCTGGCTAATTGATCCATCACGGATTCTCAGGAGGTAACTGAGGATTACCTCCCATGTAATACGAGCTAGATTACAGGTAGATAATTTTTTCTATTTCATGAAACAAAACAAACCATAAGACAGTAAATGCTTGAATCACTTGTCCAAGTTCACCTAGATTTGAAGAAGCAAATCTAGGTTTTTGAGTCAGGCATTCTGGCTCCAGGGCTATGTACTTAACTGCTCTCCAGTTTTAAACACAAAGCCAGGAGCAGGTTGTCAGACCAGCTATGTGCTACGCTTTGGATTCTCCCCACAGCCCTAAAGTTTGCATGTTATTAACTGACTGAAATAAACACTGGTTAAAAAAAAAAAAAAAAAAAAAAAAACAGAGGGAGATTATATCTGGCTCCTGCTCAGCCAAACACGGTTTTAATTCCTATGATTAATTTTATGCAAACATCTACTACAACTTTTAAAGATGTAAGTTTTGTTCTAAATCTTCAAGTTTACTTGTTCTTTGTATTGCAAAAAAAAATCAATGCTAAATCAGACAAATAAGTAAAAAAAAGTACTGTCTGGGTACATTTGATCTTGGAATGTAATATTATGTTTTCATAATTGCATTGCTTGGATGGTGAACTCTATTAATATTTGATTACTGTATTTTAGACATATATCTCTGTATGGTTGTGTGTCATATATCTGAAGAAGTAAATATTAAATTTATTTACAACTTTTGCTAGGAATAAAAGTAGACACTCATTGTATTCATTTTGCCTTCATAAAATGTATTATTTTTATTTAAGGCTTCAAGCTACTCTGTTATGAATATTATAAAATAATAATCATGTGTGATAAAGAGGATAGAGAAGCCTTCTAACTGTATCTCATATCACATTTTACATGAGAATCCTTTCTGCCACACTATAGGCAGATAATTACCAAACCATTGTGTTGAATGTATGTATTGTTAGAAAGTTTGATTTTTTTTTTTTAGGAAATTCTGTATTGAACTCTATTCCTATAACTATCATGCATTGGCCTTAGGTCTAGCCACAAGGAAGCATGAAAACGAAATCTCTTTTCATGTTACACCTCGCTAAATGTTTAAAAATAATAGTACTTTCCATTCATCATTTCATTCATGTACACAAGTGAAATTATTTTAAGGTCTTTCTTGGCATGAAACTGTCTTACATATGAACATAGGCTAATCTATTTCTTATTTAAAAAGTGGTAATTAGAATTTAACAGGGCATAATGTACACAGTGTGATGAAGACATATGATGAATGTTTAATGAATGTCTTTATAAAATGTTAAAAAAAGACAGCAAGTTCTGATGCTGAGTGTTACCCAACAGAAAGGCTGGCTTGGAAAAGAATGATGGGCCTCATCCACCTCATTCCTCAGATCTGGGACCCCAGACCTTCTGGCTCTTCACCAAAGTCAGAATGACCAGAAAAGGTAAATATTTTAAGCTGATTCAGGATATTGAGGCCATGACAGGGCAACTAAAGACATGTGCAGAAAAGGACTTCAGAACTGTTTCAGAAAGTGTGAAGTATTATGGGATACATGTGTTTAAAAGGAGAAGGAGGATTGACAATATCTTATACTGTAACTTTTTTTTGTTTGTTTTTTGAGACAGGGTCTTGCTATGTAGCCCACCCTGGCCTCAAACTCATGGTGATTCTCCTGCCTCAGCCTCTCTAGTGCTGGAGTAACAGGTGTGTTTCACCATGTCCAGCTTTACATTATAATTCTTTATACATGTAATCACTCATAAGCAAGGCATGTACATATAGCTAATGGTAAAACCCAAATAACACATACCTCATCTGAGTTTAATTTTACCAGAATTTTTGGCTACAGCATGATGTTGGTGATACCTTTATATACGGCTCTAGTGATATAAATAACAATATCTCTGATCCTATTTCTCCCAGCCCCTACCAACCAAACAGAATGTTCTCATTTCGGTTTTGTCTTCTCATCAAAGTTCTGCCATGAGAACTCCATTAAAGAAGATAACCTTTAACCCTGCTTTGACAGGGTACCACCAGGCTAATGAACAGAATCACATCAAGTCAAATTCCAGTTGGCTTATTGTCTCAGTTACTTTTCTCTTGTTGCTGGAACAAAATACCCAACACTCAGAATTAAGGAAGGAAAGGTTTATTTAGCTTACAGTTTGTGGATGTTTCAGTCTGTAATCAGCTGGCTCCAAGGCAGGGTGGCACAGCACAGTGGCAAAGGTTCAAGGTGGCAGAAGACAGCAAAAACAACAAGAGCAAAAGGGGAAGCGAGCCTCTTTTCCTCCCTTATACTGTAAGCAGGCTCCCTACCCTTTGGTGGGTGTATCACTCACACCATCTCCATGCCCTGCTCTTGCACAAGAGGATGTTTACAAAGTGAGGACCCTGGCCCCCTGCTGGGTCACTTAGTGAAACTTCTAAACTTCTCAAGTTGACACACTGTATCAACCATTGCACTTACTGTTGCAGCAGTTTGCAGCAATGGGATGAGCTTATTCTCAGCATAAATGATAAAGTGGGATGGGAAGGTTGAGGTATTACCTGTCAAGTCCACGTTACCTCTACAAAAAGTTGAATCCCTCTTGCCATCCACGGCTAAATATCTCGGTGATGCTTGCCTAATTTTGTCTTACGTACTTCCTCCTTGTGCACTTGGAGGTGGAGATTGTTAAATTGAACTGTGACTTCCTCTACTCCACTCACACACACACTCGTACATGCACACACAGGTACATGTGCATGCATGCGCACAAACACACTTTCCACTACAAAATGACACGGGCTGGTCCTATAGATTTTTCTCTTGTTATATCCTTTGTCTGAAATGACATCTGATCTCCTCTTCTCCGGTTATACTTTACCCATTCTTCTGGTGCTGCTTGTTACCTCCCACTCCTTTGGGGAAGAATCTCATAATTTCAGAATTCCTTAAAATCTAGAGGAGCTAGTTCTCTGCAAAAAAAGGGCAGACAGAAGAAGTGCGTCTTAGAATAAATGTATTCTCTGTCCTTGCTACCCTTCCTTTGAGTTTAAAAAAGGAGGAGGGAGTTTAAAAACAGCGCTCCACAGTGAGCCATCCCAACTGCATCTGTCATTCTTCTTGATGCTACGTCAGTGACCTCTAACCTAGTGCTGGGCACATCACATCTGGACAGGCCAGGAGTAGCTGGTCAATACCTGAGGAATAGATCTCTAGGAAAGTGGGTGAAGTGGTGGTTGGTAAAATTACCTGCTAATTGTATTTTCCTACATGAGCCGTAGGGAAGCTTTGGACAAGTATAGTTCAGAGGCAATTCAATTCAAATAGGTACAACAATTAAATCATAACCTTGGCCTCAAATGTGCACACAGGCCCAGAGTGGTCAGAGGAAAAGCTGCTAAGCTACTTGTCATGACTGGAAAGTTGAAACCATGGGGGAAGGTCTGACTGCTTTACCACTGAGAATGATATGTGCAGAAGGTGCAAGTTCCAAGTGATCTAGAAGATTATTCTCTAATATGTGAAAGGGAGACTTTTTATACCCAGCTCTGAAAGTAAAAGAAAAATGGTTGGAAGAGACAGGGAGATATTTTGCTCAGTATAAGGGAGGATTTTGAAAAAAATGCAGCTGCTTTCAATGGGAACGTCCTGGTAGGATCTTAAACATGATAACTGTTGGACCAGAAATTGACTCAGAAAGTACTTTTTTGTTTTTAAGATGCTATCATTTGTGGTATTTCTTGCTGGGGAGAAATTATTAGAAGTACTTTGCTCTTATTTGGAGTGTGCTGTGAGTTACCAATATAAGAATCAACTTAAACAATTATTTAAAATGCAGATTTGGTGGCCGGATGTATAGCTTACTGGTGGGACCTTTGCCTGAATGTGCAAGGCCCTAGGTTTCATCTACCAAAATAAGTAAATAAATATGCATATTTTTAGCTCAATGTAAAGAAAGTTGCTACACAGCACTCTTAGGGAGAAGCCTTGGAACTCACATTTAAAAAATAATCACGCAATTCTCAAATTAAATCTTTGAAATTTTCTGTTTAGTGCTTGCCAGTTTTCTTTTGTTGGTTTGTTTTTGCTTTGTTTTGTATTGGGAACCAAACTCAGGACCTTGTGCTTTCCAGGCAGGCGCTTGTGCCACTGAGCTGTATCCCTGGCCCCTGGTGAACATCGGGAGCCATATGTGGTTCCAGTAGTTGCTTACTTATCTTTGATTACTCCTATGATTCCTTTGTGCCTTAGATTTCCTATACTTTTATACTTTAAAGGCCTTTGCTTCAGAGGAATACAAAAATAAGTTCGTAGGTCTCAGTGCTCCCCAACTAACATAGCTCCTGTTGGACACTATTCACTTTCTTTTGCTTCCCACAAATCTCTGTCTCTAGCTCTACCCATCTGTATCATCTATGTATACCTATATCTACAAAACTCTGCAAACAACAGTACTGCATAAAATATTACTTTTTGCTAAGATAATAGATTATGTAAGCATCCCAAATGCTATTAATATCTCTGGATATCTTATGAAATATTCAGCGTCTGTAACTCTGAATAGCAAGTGCATAGAAGCATCAAGAGAGCCTTCACAGTAATACAAAGGCAAAAGATACTTAGCAGTCTAACTCTATGCTTTAACAAGGAGTCCGGGGATGCCTATATTAAACCATCGTAGGCAGGCTTAATCCAAATTTAAATCATCTTAAACCTTCTATTGTTACGGCAAAAATAAAAAAATCGGGTCGAACTCCGCAGGGGATCAAAAAAACTCATTCAGAACAAATGGAGTTTTAATGAATTTTAATTTATAATCAGTTTGGACCAGTCATTGCCCCCATTCCCGATCAGAGAATGTGGCACTTAACTGCCTTTGTTCTCACCTTATATACAGTTTTGGTTTCCATGGTAATAGATTGGAATGTTTAGGCCTGGCCACAGTTGTTTACCTTGCATCATGTGACCAGGTTAGGCTCTGGCCACAATGATATGTACTTTAGCAGCTCAGGCAAGGGGAAGCATTCCAGGACAAAGTCAGGACTGCAAAGTTAACTCTTTATAACCCCTCCAGGATGTTTCTCAAGACACATTTTGAGGCTTGTCTATCTTAAAATGTTGTGCTAAGAGTCGTCGCCCCTTACACTATCTTTACCACCCTTCCTAACTCCCCATTTTGATCAACAATTCTGATATTGAATGCTAGCGACTTCTAAGCTGTATGTTAGTCCCAGTCCTCACTCTTAGGAAGATAACATGGCAGGCAGAGCATGGTGGATCTTTGTTTTTAGGGCTTTAAAACTTTCTGTTGGTTCCGCTTGCTCATTTTTTTACAACCAGAATTAGACAGTGTCATACGGAGGAAAGGACTCCATGCTACACAATGCCCAAAGATAATTTGCCCCTCCCTCTGACTTTCAGAAAAGACCCAAATGCTACCTTTTGGGGAGATGTTTGTACCTTAAAAAGTGAGTTCTTGAATATGTCATAATTTAAAAGGTGGAATTTCAATGACAGGCTTGGGGCTGGGGATATAGCTCAGTGGAATAAACGCCTGCCTAGCAAGCGCAGGGTCCTGAGCTCAATCCCCAGTACCGCCAAAAAAAAAAAAAACTCAATGACAGGCTTTCTGCTACCAGGACAAGTAAGTGAACTTCAAGTTGTATCAAGCTGAGGACCAGAGCTTCAGTACACGCATAAGGCTGATTCTCCTACCAGTACTATCTTCTTGGCCACGAGGTTCAAACAAGGGGAACATGTGAGAAACAATGGGGAAGACTGGGGAAGACTCGTGAAAAGCAATGGAATCTGTAGATGAAGCAATATATTGAGTGCTGGAGAAACTGAGAGCCTATTCTGCCACACATTCTGTGTGGGACCTTGAACATGTGTTTTATTTTCTCTTGGCATATTGCCTCTGCCTGTCAAATAACACAGTAGAATTAGGTACCTGCGCAATTCCTCCCTGCTCTGGGTGTTTGCAAAATTCTTCATTCCTTCTCTTTATCTTCATTATGATTAAAAAATTTCCTTTCAAAGGAAAATGACCCATAAGCATACATTATAATGCATTTGGTGCCCTGGTCAAGATATTTGAAAGGATCAAGATGGTGATGTGAATGTCTTCAAAACTAGATTTTTCCTACTCTTAATATAATGTGCATTTAACTGCCCATTAGCAACGTTTTAGTACTAAATAACAGTCACAATTATGGGCCTAGTGAAGATTCCTTTCTACTTCTTTTCAGAGATATAATCTCACTATTTTGAAGTTTATTAAAAGCTGTTCTGTTCTTCTGAAATTGGTTTAAATTCAAGGCCATATCAGTTTTTTGAAAAGCTGGTGTTTAATCAAAACGATTCTAAATTTTATATAAAAATATCAAGAGTAAAATGAAATGCTAATATGGGAGAGTACAAGGGGTATAATTCTACCAGATGGTTAAAATATCATATAAATAATATCATAAATTCCATACATTTACATGTATAAATAATAGTGCAATGTGTATATATATATATATATATATATATATATATATACCTGCTTCCAAGTAAGTTCTCAAATATACCATGTGAAGAAGAATTCGTATTTATAAATCAATATATCAATCACTCAGTAAGCAGAAGAAAAGGCTCATCACTTATGGAGAACAAGTCAGACCACTATATCTCCCCTAAAGCCAAATAAATCCCAGGGGAAATAAAAGACTTGAGTATAAAAATTGTCATAAAAACCAGTAAAAACATGAAAATATGTATTTTAGAATCTCATAGTTGAAAATACCTCTATATATCAAATATAAACCCCTAAATTATAAAATAAATATTCATTTTAGAAGGAAAATATTAACTACTTGAATATTAAAAATTTCTGCAAAGAAAAAATAAATAAAAATGTCAAACTGGAGGAAGCTATGCAATATAAGTAACCAAAAACTGGTATCTTCAGTATATAGAAAAATATTACACATGAAGAAAAAACTAACAGAATTTAAAATGCCATGAGTATACAGAAAAGGGAATATAAATGATCTCTAAGCATTTGAAAAGAATTCAAGTTTACTTCAACTAAGGCAGTATGTATTTAAACAGTAGTATAATACCATTGTAATCTATCAAATTGTCAGAAATAAAAAGTGTGGTAATACATTCTTTTGGGTAGGGTACGGATGCTCATTCTCTTCCATTCTTGATGAGAGGTATAAATTAGCTCATCCTCTTTGGAGGATGATCTGGCAATATGTATCCACATTGAAACTCACAAAGGCTCTGATGAAGCCACAGATTGGCTTGACGGGGGTAAACAGCATCTCTAACAGTAAGAGGGTAGAAAGAGCATAAGTATGTATTACTATACTCATTATAAATAGAAATACGTGTTGCTAAGATGATTATAAATAGAAATAGATTACAGCGCATTCACACAATGGGACATCACACGGTCATGAAACATGATGGCTAAAGAACCACAGATTAGACAGAAATAAGACCTAATTGT
The DNA here is from genome assembly GCA_004027595.1 of Dinomys branickii. Lineage (NCBI taxonomy): Eukaryota > Metazoa > Chordata > Mammalia > Rodentia > Dinomyidae > Dinomys > Dinomys branickii. The sequence goes on from PVLD010002867.1 coordinate 86,678, forward strand.
GATCTATCAAAGCAAACAAATCTCTCTAAATAGTTTAGCCAGAGGTTTAGATCATGTTGACAGTAGCAGAAAACAGGAGTATTTCCCTTGTATTAGAAGCTGCTGGGTGTTAGAAAAACACAAGTAGTAGAAGGGACGAGAGAGTATTACACAGTCATCAAAAGCCATGATCTGCCTTTGAGCAGAAGGCCACGGACCTTCACCTGTAACTGAGCTCCTAACAGTACATTTAACACAACTGAGCAGAAGTGATCTGCTTACATCACCAACCGTCCAAGCATCACCCTTGTGCAAGCTGCTGGAATCACTGCCCTTGCCACCCGCGGAGCTACTCTGGAATCGCCAGCACTATCTGAACCTATAATTTTTGCAACCACTTGCTGAAGCCTGCACCGTCACCGCTACGGCCAGAGCCCCGCGGAGATTACAGCACCCCCCCCCCCCAGCATCCTAACCTCCTGTGTGGCTCCTTTTGGAAGACTTATTAGAAACGTGCTAAGAAGGCAGTGCGCATGGAATGTAGTTTTCAGGCTTTAACCCCCATGTAATAAGGATACGCCTGGAGCTAAGTATTTTTAAAAGAGCTAAGTACTTAAAGACAGCATTGGATGCAATTTCTGAGATACAACATTGAATGCGAAGTTCGAAGTTTAGAAAGGACAATAGCTATATTAGATGTCCTTTTTAAATTTAAAGTGTGTATGTGGAGAGGGCTGTATACTTGTGTGTGGAGAGCACAAAAATATAAAAATTTCATAAAGCAGATTGTTTTCAAATCGGAACTGAGAAACTGGAGGTCAAAAGTGAAAGATTTCTTTTTATTCACTGTAAACTCTTTTGTGTTTATTTTCTTTTGATTTGATTAAACTCTCTGGATTTTATTTTCTTACCATGTGTATGAATTGTTGAAAAGAGACAATTTTGTGTCCAAAACAGTGAAGATCACCATAACAAACAATAAAAAATATACTCTCTATGTCAAATTTTCATTTGAAACTATTGCCATTTTTATTAATCTTCTAGAAAAAAAATAAAATAAAAGCTCAAAGTAACAGACTTCTTTACACTTTTCCTCAGAAGATCAATAGGGGATAGGGTCCATCAAAATGTGTACAATGGCCTTACCAAATTTCCTATCTTACTTGATCTTTGAAAAGCAAATATAAACTTGTGATATTATTTTTTAGATTTACAAACTGAAATTCCAGGGAAGTTAAAGCACTTGCCTCGAAGATTCAGCCAATAATTTTCAGAACTGGGATATGAATACTTGCTTCTCATTCTAAAGCCACTTCTACCACCAGTCTATTAAATTGCCTTTTGTTTTCTGTCCAAATCCTTTTACTAGACTAAGATTTTTACAATGTCAAATAACATCTGAAATGAAAGAGTCATTGCTTAGAGATTAAAACTTTATTATAAAAGGGATTTTACCCTAGAATTATTTGGCATTTGCACAGCTTTGTTTAGTTAAATAAGAGTAATAATTGCTAATAAGAATAATAAACATTTCCCCAATATCAATAGTAAAAGTAAATCTCAGGAGCATGAATAGTTAAAACCTACTTATGTGTGGGGAATTGTACTAAATACTTTCTACATATTGTCTTCTTTAAGTACAGCAATGCAACGTTTCCACTTTTTTTTGTCCCCCCCTTTTTTTTTATAAAGTTTTTTTGGTTTTTTTTTGGTACTGGGAATCGAACTCAGGACCTCTCATTTGCTAGGCAGGCACTTGTGCCACTGAGCTATATCCCCAGCCCAACATTTCCACTTTCCTTGAAATTATGGACGAAATTCTGTCCCTCAGAATTCCCATGTTGAAGTCCCAATCCTCAGTATGTTACGACTTTTGTATTTGAAAATAAAGCCTTTAAAGAGGTGATTAAGATTAAACGGGGCCATATGGATAAGACTGCAGGCTTACTTGACTTATATTCTTCTATAGAGACGAAAAGTCACCAGGCATAAGAATGGACAGAGAAAAAGCCATGGAAGGACAGGAGGAAAGAAGTGGAGAAGACTCCATTCTCAAGCCATAAAGAGTCTTCAGGGGAAAGCAAATCTACTGATGGCTGGATCCGGATTCAACCCCCAGAACTGAGAGCAAATAATTTTCTATTGTTTACCCGTCCAAGGTGCAGACCTTAGTAATGGCAGCCCTGAAAAGCTAATACACATTGCACCCTAGAAACTGATTTAAAGCAAGGAAGAAAGCTAACAGAGTTGGAAAATGTCCTGAAATTCTTGTGCGTCAGACTCTCCTGCTTTTTTGGCAGTGACTAGGCGGGTAGAGAGGTTTTCTTTAAATGCTCAGGACATATAGAAGTTATAACTGTGCTTAAATCCATGCAAATGGCATCAAATATTACCCCACAAATTACAAAAAGCCAAATGAAAACCATCACGTTCCAAGTCTTTCCTGAAAGACAGCAGCCATGGAAGGCTCCGGCAGATTCTTCAAAAGAGCTTATCAGAGAAATTTCATGACAATGTCTTGAGAAATCAAGCCAACATATCATTTTTCAACTGATAAACTGCTGAAGGAAACAGATTATGGGTAGCACAAAGTATGTTTTATAGCAACCTGACATCTAAAACAGCCAGTGCTCCAGTGATATTTTACAGGTAAACAATGTTTTTATTCGGAAGTCTAGGAAACAGAAGTTGAGAAATCTGTTCTTCAAGCTCAGTTAAATAAAACAGAAACAATAGTAGTAACCATATTTCCTGAACTATTAAGTCTATGTAACCCTTCTAAACAGAAGCGGTTCTCTGTAGTTCAGCTTGTCAGCTTTATCAGAAGGGATACTTCAAGTTGGCCAGGAAACCATCTTTTCTTCTCCAGCCACTTTCAGTAAACTGAACCAAGTGTTTTAATTTTAAATTAGAATAATTTTTCTCTCCCACACTAAAATAATTTAAGAACTGTGTTTCTTACAAGTCTATTGTGTATAAAATGATGCATCAAGGAAACAAACATGAAGAAAATATAGCTTGGACACAGGATCTTTTAGGGGCAGGTACCAGGAATCAAACTCAAAACGTCATGCTTGCTACGCAGGCACTCTGCCCCTGAGCTAAACCCGCAACCCCCAAAATAGCTTTGTGTTCAAGAAAATAGCCACCTGAAGTAAGGAGAGAAGCAAGTATTGAATTAATCTAATGCAAGGTAAGACATGAGATGCCACAGGAAAGACACAAATACCATGCAGTGAGTATCAGAGAAGGGAAAGGTGTTTGTGATTATGATAGACACAAACCAGAAAATGTTTATAGAAAAGGTAAGTTTCAAATGCATCTCAAGGAATCAGCAGGGTTTCTACAAATAGGAGAGGAAACGAATTTCACGGGGAGTGAGATGTAGGCAAACTTGGTCATGTGAACATGCATTTTCAGTTTGAGAAATACAACTAATGTACTTTGGCAAAAGGTAAACTTTATGACAGTTTGGAGGGTTGGCGTTTTTCAATTTAAAATTCAGCAACAAAGGTTTAAAGCCCAGAATCCAAACAAAAATGAGTGTATCTTACTTCATAAAATAATAGGTAGGCATGGTGGTGCTTTCTAGAAAATTGGAGCACTCCAGGAGGCTGAGGCAGAAGTGATACAGGAAAATAAACCTCCTAACCTGAATGATATCAGAGGAGTTCGTGTTCTCTCAAACCGAAGAATGAATTTTAGGAACAATGGAGGTTAACAGCAGAATATATTTATTGAGAGAAGAAAGCTTCTGTCCAAGAGAGGGACAGAAGAGGGGCCCGAGTGGGTTACCCCCTCGACTGTCTTTTCTAAGGACTTTTATAGAGAAAAACCATGAGATTAGGTGGGTCCAAGGTAGGGGAGATGGACAAAACTATGGTCAGCCAATAAGATTACAGGTATAATTGTCGAGGTAAGACTGAGTGGACTGGGATCAAATGGGGAAGTGAGTCACATAGCAAGCGGGCAAGAATACAGATCAGGGGCTTTTCCTGTGGGGGTCGGGCTAGTGACTCTTCCTGGCGTTTTAGAAGGTGGTTGTTACTTATTTAGAATATCAATCCCTGACATTTACACCTAGGGAAGTGAGTGGGTGCATTTGTATAGCACCCTTTGTCTTAAGGTCTGGCCCACAGGTCTGTTGGCTCCTTCAGGTCTGTTGGTTCCTTTGAGGGCCCAGCCCTGTCTGACTGCCTATAATATTTCTGTCTAACTCAGCTGCCTATAACAGAAGTGCAATTTCAAGCCCCACTTGGACAACTTAGCAATACTGTGACTCTATATAAAAATAAAATAAAATAAATTAAAATAAAATTATATGGATTGGAGATCTAGGTCATTGTGAAGCCCCTGGGTTTAATTAATCAGCATCACACACACACACACACACACACACACACACACACACACACTTAAAAGGACAAGCGCCTGAAAATGAAAACCATTGGAATAACAACATGTGACTACATACTATGTCACAATAGAAAAATTCAGAATTTCTACTGCATAGAAAGTATCAGTTGGTCACATTTTAATAAAAATAGAATTTGAATCCAATGTAAGGAATGAAATCAAATAGAAATTTTTAAACACTCAAAGAGCTCCAGAGATGAAAGTATGATTACAAAATATTTGTAAAACAACAATCAAAACAACATGTCACATTGCAAGAAATAATTCCAAGCTATTTGGAAATAATTTATAATATCATATAATTTTATTACTAAGAACAGTAATATTAATTTGGATGTACATTCAACAATAGAAGTTAAAAAGGAACAGTAACAAAATAACCCAAACAAAGCACTTCAGGTTGATTAGGACATTTGAATTCAGGAATAAACAATTTTTTATAAAAAGTGACTACACTTGATAAAACAAAAGTATGATTCTTCAAAAACATAACATAGACTGAACATTAACTGTTCCAGTTAATGCAAAAAATAAAATCAGTATTTACAGGATCTAAGATTGTGAATAATATCTTTAGCCTTTCTTCATGTATTTATCAACAGCAAAATAATAATCTACATTTAAGAAAATGACTCAGGAATCGCAAATAAAGGTTCATAAGCCTTTTTATAGTAGTAAATATTAGAGAAGTGTTTCTAAAAACGTAAGAATTATAAAGGAAACCCTGTGTTTTCAGACATGGATATAAACTGTAATGAAAAGTAATTTAAACAGACTAGAGTTAGAAACAGAATTTATACGTACTTCAGTGGGATTGAATTAAAAGGCCCATAGTAAGAGTTTTAAAATGCCTACATTTAGAGGAAACTAGTGGTGGAATTTCAAATTAAAGGGAAAATGATAATATAACATACAAAAATCTATACATAAATCTGAGAGAAAAAGATCTTTGTTAGCATAACCCTGTGGACAGAATTATAAAAAAATACTCCAAAAATACACCAAAAAATTAAATATATCTGTACATCCATATACATGATTTAATATATCTATACATTTATATTAGTTTTGATTTATGAAATTGGCAAAGATAAAGAGAGTGATCTTGTCCACATTAGTAAATTCATGAAAATTTCTCTTAAACTAATGTAACCAGTACAGGCATTCTCAGCAAGGCAGTGGTTGATCAAACAAGGCCAGGAACAAAGTCAAGTCTAGTGACAGAGAATCATGCTTTTGCTAAAGAGTTAAAAAGATTTGTGCATTTTTATGTTTATGGGCTGGTAAATTCAGTTTTGAGTTTGGTGCATTTATTGTGCTTTAGTCAAGAAAACGAGAGTGGATGGGAAGGGATTCAACAAAGGGGACTGACTGCCTGTAGTTTTTTTTTTTTTTTTTTTTTTTTTTTTTTGCGGTACTGGGGATCGAACTCAGGACAGTTGCGGTACTGGGGATCGAACTCAGGACCCTGCGCTTGCTAGGCAAGCGCTTATTCCACTGAGCTATATCCCCAGCCCCTGCCTGTAGTTTAGGGACAGTAGCCACCCGCTCTCTGGAAGTAGGCTGCTACAGCAATCATGGGAGAATGTCCAGGAAGTGATGTGAGCCTGTCAACTACTCTGTCCCCACGAGTCAGATCCCTGCTGCTGGAGGGGACAATGGTTTCTTTTATGCTTCCCACATACCGCTTACTGGCTCATGGACAGAATCTAACACCCACCCCACTGGGGAGAGATGCAGAGTAGAATTTAGAAGGTATGGACCATAATGAACCAGTACATCAAGCCAGTATTCATTTCTCTCTCTCTCTGTCTCCCACCCTCCCTGTGTATTAGTAACCCACTCAACATTCAACAAATATTTCTCAAATGTTTAGCATATAACAGGCATTGTTTTAGGCAACAGGGATCCCATGGTAAACAGGAAGTATATGGTCTTGTTGAAGGAGACAAGAAATAAACCGGATGACTGTGTCCTATACTGTGCTAGATGGCAAGTGATGCTGCAGAAAAATAAATGGGGCAAGGAGATAAGGCGTGTCACAGCATCCCAACTGTAATAGATACAGAAGCTTTCACAGAGAACTACACACTTGAGTACAGATCTAAAGCAGTTAATAAAGAGAGACATCAGGCTGACCTGGGAAAGCATGCAGTCAAAGGGAACTGCAGGTGATCAGCTTAAGGAGTGTTGCCAGAACAGCAAGGGGCCAAGGTGGCTGAAGCAAGAAGAACAGGGTCATGGGAGAAGCCAGAGAGACAAGGTGGGCTGTGGGCCTTGCAGGCCATTATAAGAATCTGAGATTTTGATCCTGAACAAGATGGAAGACTTTGAGATGTTGTAGGAGAAATGTGAGCAGAAATACTCTAAAGGAATCTGTCTGGCTGCTGAGTTTAGAACACATGAGAAGGATAATATCAGAAGTGTGGAGATCTAATTAGTGTTTTATGAATAGTAGGGAAGTGGGTGAGAAATGGGTGGAATCTGGATACCTTTTAAATGAAGATCAGGATGATCTGGAGTTTTAACCAAGATTTATCATTTACTGAGGATGGGAGATTGAAGAAGGGATGGTTTGAAGGGAAAACAAATCTGGATTTCAGCTTCATCATGTCAAGATTTAATGCCAATTAGACATCAGCGGAAGTGTTGAGTAGCCATGAGAGGTTAAAGGTAATCAATATGACCTTAAGGTTTCCCTGAACCTCACTATACTTTACACTGGCTTCTACCTGATTATAGGTTCCCCTTTTCTGGAGTATTTACGTCGGGTATTCTAAATATTTTCCTGCCTTCTTTGCGACAGTATAACTTCTTTCAGCTTCCAGGTTTACACCTCAGAAATATCTTTCTCAATAATCTGGGAAGGGTCACTCTGAAAGGTAATCATCAAGAAAGACAGAGCCTATCTCCCAAGCTCCATGCAAATGCCAATTAGAAAAGTGCAAGTGGCCTATGGCAATAGTTTTGAATAACGTCTTCCTTCCTTCTTTAATTCCATCCAGTGAAACTTTCCTTTTTTAAGATGAACAGGAAACAGCACTAAGCTGGAGCTAAACAATTAGGTATCACCAATGTATTAATTTCAGAATCCATTCCTGAACCATGTTTTAAGAAAAAGTCTGACACATAATTTAGCCAAGGCAGTTACGAGTAAAGATTTCAAAGGATGAGCTTACAATCTCAGTCAAAGCAGGTAACAAAGACAGGAGAAAATTCATAAATATGACAATGAAAATTATAAAAATTTTAAAAGTAAAATTATAAAAGTAAAAAAAAAAAAGGAAATGGCACAGACGCTCACAGAAGGCCAGAAGCAGGGACACTATATATTTTCATGAGCACTCTACTCTCTTGGTAAGGTACAATTACTATTAGGGCCGGCTAAATTGCAATTTTAGGCCTCAGGCCTGTGGGCTTTTGCTAGTTTGCACAGCTGTTCAAAACAAGATTTTATTGTTTACTTGACAGATGGAGAGAATGGTACCCACTAATGGCCTAAGTTGCTTTGACACAAACTGATTTCCCTATTGTTAAAACTCGCAATATCAATCGCAAGCAGCTTTGACAATTTGAACCTATTCTTTAGCACAGATATGCTGAAAAAGAAACTCAAAATCTGAGAACCTCATCTGAAAGAATATCACTGATATTGTAACCAACTCACTTTTACTCTTCTCTAAAGGCAAATTTAGAAGTGGGCAACTGTAGGTCATATACACATTTCCCTTTTTTGGAGAAGGTTGTTAGTAACCTTTGTTTTACTCATCATCATTTAGTGTTCATCTCTCTACCTTTGGAAATAAAGGGGATGATTGCATTTTATTCATAAGAAGGGATTTATAAAACTTATAATGTTGGAAGAAACAGCTGTTTCTCTTTACTACAGCATTAGCTTTCTTTCATTACATAGGAAGTCAGCTGGGAGATGCTAATAAATGTTGGACTGAATGAAACACAAACTTAGTGTTTGTTACTATTTGGAATTTTCTTTCCTCATTGTATTTTACAGAACTGAATAAAATATCTTTAAAATAATTTCTCAGGACAAAGATAAAAGACTGAACTAAAATGAAGGCCATTCAGTTGGAAAATGTGGATAATCTCATGAGAACTAGTAATACAATCATTGAAAAACAGAGCATAGCTTCTAGGGAAACTCTCAAGCCAGAATTTAAGGAGTAAATTTCTCTCATTTTCTTTCAAAATTACAGATCGGAATATTTTGGATTCTCAATCTTTTCAGATAACTTTTTCTAATGATCAGCATTATCTGGACTAATGGGACTCAACAGTCCAGTAAAGGAGATTGTTTTGTTGTTGTGGTTGTTGGTCCCAAGAAACTGACTGTTTCCTTCTCACTTTCTTTAGCTAAATTTTCTTGTATCTGCATTAACTCAGGGTCTCTCATGTCATTTTCCTCAGGTCACTGGTATTTGGTCTGTAAGGCCATGTTCTTTTATAGTTTTGGATCATCTTCCTTCATTTTTTGCTCTCTGTAACATTTAGATGCGCAAAAATACATATCATGTTTCTACTAAGAATCAAACTGTTAATTCTTCTTCCATTTTAATATTTGTATAAACATTCACATACCCATACAATTAACATGCTCAATGTAAGGAAATGAAAGTTAGCAATTGTGGTCGTACATTCTGTGAGAGGCACCTTCTCATAAACCCATTACATGACTGCTTCCTTGGTGACTGGCACTGTCTCTCAGTTATCTTTGTGTCTATGGTTCTTACCTTTTAGACACTGTTAATCAGGGTTCCCCAGAGAAACAGAACCGATAGGATGTGTGCTCACACATACATGTGTTTGTATATACAAATATTTGCACACAAGATTTATTATAAGGAGTTGAGTCACCCAGTATTTACTTAGGCAAGTTCCAACATATACATGGAGAATCACCACCTGAAGTCACAGGAAAACCAATGATTTAGTTCCAGTGTGAGTCTGAAGGCCTGGAAATCAAGGCCCACGGTGTACTTCTGACTTGAAGGTTATAAGCACAAACTTTGTGCTCAAGCTGTTGCTTCATTTTCAAGTCCAAAGGTAGAAAAAGAAAAAATCTAATATCCAGTTAAAGACAATCAGGGAGGATGAAATTCTATCTTACTTAGGGGGGAGTCACTCTTTATTCTAATCAGATCTTCAACTAATTAGATGAAGCCCACTTCTGCTTTACTCACTCAAACAATGTAAATGTTAATTTCCTCAAGAAATATCCACATGGAAATACCCTAAATAATATTTCCGGGTGTGTCTTGGCTCAACTAAGTTGACACATAAAGTTAGTCATTACAAGTTCACCTCCTGTTAACTTGTCACCCACACCTACCTCTTTAGCCCATGTTTTACCTTCATTACCAAATCACTCCATGGGCTATTTGAACAGATGGTCCTCAATTTATGAAGCTTTGACTTACAATTTTTTTTATGTATAATGATATTAACGTGATACTTATTCAGTAGAAAGTTTACTCTGAATTTTTATCATTTCCTAGCTAGTGATTATGCTGTGTAATACTCATGATGGTGGGCACCGGTAAGAAGCAGTAGCTTCTTTTAGTCCACTCAATCATGATAGAAAATAAGAGACACTGTATTGTGTACTGTGTCAGCAGCATGTTTTAGGTACAGATATTCAATAATTGATATGAGATATTAACACTTTAATTATAAAGCACTCTGTCAGATTCTTTTGTTAATATAAGCAATCTCAGTGTTTTGAGCACATTAGGTGAGGAGAGGTTAAGCCACTTTGTTCAGTAAGTTAAGTGTATTAAATATTAAATGATCGTATTTTCAACCCACAGTGCATTTGTTAGGACATAGATGAGTGTAAGTCAAGAGCCATCTGTACCCTTTTTATGACCAAGAATAGAGTCATAAGCATATCTCTAAATTTAATTAAAAATGCCAAGAACCAATTCAGAAATCTTGTGCTTATAGGTTTATTATTCTAAAACCACTCTAAGTTCTAAAATCCTTATTAGTCAAAGTTCTCCCATGAAACAAGAGCAGTAGGATACATAGGGAGAATCATTTGGAGCTATCGTATATGACCTACTAGAAGCAGTTAGCTCAGACTATTATGGAAGTGCAGGTCCTACTATCTGCAGGGTGTCCAGCAAATTGGAGAGCCGGGAAAGCTTAATGATTTAGCTCTGATTTGAAAGTTTGCAAACTGGAGAGATAAGGAGAGATGTTTCAGAATGGTTCTGTAAAATATCTTTACCTTCATTTAAAGGACAATTTTATTGTTGAAATAACCTGGTTTTATTTGCCTAGACTAAGTAGATCAAAGTTTGAAACTCAGATCAATTTAGATGAGCAATGCCTAACGAAAACAAGAGTATCCCAAATTCTCTCATCTTCTTAGAATTTGCTGCAGTGAAAAACATTTTGGAGAAAAATGATTGGGGCTGTAGGATGGACAGCTAGCTGGATGGATTTACATAAAAGGAGGACTGTTGCAATGGCAATTTCTTAATCCACTGACATAAGGGTGTTTGTGGGTGTGTGTGGGCGTGTGAAATCAGTTTCACAAGATGAACGTTATCTGGTATATTACAAAAAAATTTTAAAGTGAGTACATGAAGTGTGATTAAAAAACACAGGGAATGATTCAATTAAAAAATTATCACAGGAAAAAACACATTGCCATCACTCCCCTTCCAAATTTCGCCTTCACTTTGAACACATTTATCAAATCACTCTTACCGCTCTCTAAGTCCATAGATTAGTTGTGATTGTACTATTTTTTATACTAATTGGTGTCGTTTGTCAATATGTTTTTGTACTTTTATTTTTTTTAAATAAAAAAAAAAGAGCAATGCTTAAGTCCTATTTTTTGTCATTAGTTGTGACATCTGCCTCCACGTCCAGAGTACACTGAAAGTGTTTATGTTTTATGATCATTTTGACTTTGGGGGAGAGCCACAGAGTTACAAGATCTGGTGAATAAAGTGAAAAAGATTTAAATGCTAAACAAAATGTTTTTGAAAAGTTCTTTATTTTTCTTTTGTTTTAAAGAGAAAACATAACAACAATAAAACAGGGCCTCAAAATAGGCTAATAGGAGAGTAACAGCAATTAATACATTGCATATTGTTATCTTCAGGGAATTAACTCAGAGTACAAGACATAGGCATGAAATATGGTCTAAACAATATGAGCTCAAACCTTTCTTTTCAATGAACTAAGTGAAACTAGCTGTACAACTATCTTAAGTATCTTGCGTATATGTATATATATTTTTTTCCTTCTTCCTTTCTCTTTTGGCTTTCACCCAGCATAGTTTCTCTTTTCTTCTGAACAACTTCTTCCTAATTCATAATACCTACTGTATGTTTTGGATCTTATTTTCTTGTTCAGTTTCTCACACTAGTGAGACAGTATGATGTTTACACATATGGGCCTGATATATTCATTTATGAATATGTTCTCAAGTTGCATCCATTTACCCATAAAAATCTCAAGTTTATCCTTCTTTATGGCTGAGTAGTACTTCACTATATAAACAAAGTGCATCTTTTTTCTTCATTCCTCAGTTGATGGGCATTTGGGTTGTTTCCAAGGTTTAGCTATTATAAATCACGCTGCTATAACCATGGGTGCACATGTATTGCTGTGGCGTGATGTTTTTAATTCTTCTAGGAAAATACTCAGAAGGGGAATAGCTAGTTGAAACTCCACTCCTAGTTTTTAAGAAATCTCCATCTCAATTTCCACAATGGTTATACTAATCTACACTCCCAACAACAGTGGAATAGGGTTTCTTTTCCCCCTCAGCCCTCCAGCATTTGTTATTGGTTGATTGCTTGATAATAGCCATATTTTCTGGAGAGAGATAGAATCTAAGCATTGTTTTAATTTGCATCTCCCAAATGAAAAGTGATGTTGAACATTTTTTCATAGATTTATTTGCCATTTGTATTTTTCCATCTGAGAAGTGAGCATTCATCTCAGATGCCCATTTTTTTATTGGGTCTTTGAGTTGGAGCCAGGGCTGATTTTTTCAATTCTCTATATATTCGAGATATAAGTTCTTTGAGGGAAAACTGGCTACAACTTTTTCCCACTCTGTGGGTTGTCTTTTTCACTCTGTTGGTAATTTCTTTTGAGGTGAAAAAGCTCTTTAGTAAGATGAGATTATAGTTGTTCATTCTTTGAATTATTTCCCATGCTGTTTGGGTTTTTTTCATGAAATCTCTGCCTACACATATGTCCTCAAAATTTCCTCCTACTTTCTCTTCCAATAGATTAGTGTTCTTGTTTTAATATTTAGATATTTCATCCACTTTTATTTTAGTTTAGTGCATGGTGATAGACTGGGGTCTAATTTTAGTCTTTGGCATTTGGAAAACTAGTTTTCACAGCTTCATTTATGAGAGAGGATATCTTTCTTCTAGTGAACATGTTTGACCTCTTTGTCAAAGGTAAGATGGCTGAGTGTGTTTGGAATTGTGTCTGAATTTTCTACTCTGTTCCACTGATCCTTGGGTCTGCTTTATTGCCAGTATCATGCTGATTTTATCACAGTAGCTTTGTAGTATAATTTCAAGTCAGAGACTGTGATGCTCCTGCCTTACTGTCTTGGTTACTTTTCTCTCATTGCTGAGACAAAATACCCAACACCCAAAATGAAGGAAGGAAAGGTTTATTTAGCTTACAGTTTGTGGAGGTTTCAGTCCATACTTGGCTGGTTCTGAGGCAGAGTGGCACATGGCAGAGGTCAAACTGTTCAGGGCAGCAGAGCATAGCAAAAACCATAAGAGCAAAAGGGAGGAATGGCTGCAAGCAGCCTCCTTTTCTCCCCTACATTGTAAACAGCCTACCCCCACCCAGGAGTCGTGAACCTCTCACACAATCTCCATGCCCTCCTCTTCCACAGGCTCAGGATGTTTACAAAGTAAATACCCCAGCTTCCTGCTGAATCACTCAGTTAAACCTCCAGATTCCCCAAGTTGACACAATGTATCAACCATAACACTTGGCTTTGTTGCCCAGAATTGCTTTTGCTATTCTAGGTCTCTTCTCATTCCAAATGAATTTTAGGAATATTTCCTCTAGTTCTGTGAGGTATGCTAACAGTAGTTCGAGTGGGATCACATTAAATCATATAACAAATTTGGGAGTATGGTCCTTTTCCCTATGTTGATCCTTCTTATCCATGAGCAAGGAATATCTTTCTATTTTCAGATATCCTCTGTAATCACCTTTTACAAAGTACTGTAATTTTCAGTGCATACAAATTTTACTTCTTTTGTTAGATTGATTCCTAAGTATTTCATCTTTTGAATCTTATTGAAAAGGGTATGGTTTCCCTAATTTCTTTCTCTGTTAGATTGTTGCTTGGAATGTTAGAGATTAGTGAGTGTTGATTTTACATCCAGCTACAGTGCTGTGTGTGGTTCTTAAGTCGACGAGCCTTTTGGTGGAGTTTTTGAGGTTTTCTATATAAAGTATCATTTTAACTGCAAATAATGATAATTTAACTTCTTCCTTTCTTGTCCTTACTCCTTTTATTTGTCTCCATTGTCAAATTGTTCTGGCTTATGTTTCCAGAGCTATATTGAATAGGAGTGCTAACTGGGGACATCCTTATCTTGTTCCTGATTTTAGAGCGAAAGTTTTCAGTCCTTGACTACTTGGTATGATGTTGGCTGTTGGTTTATCATAGATGGCTTTTATCAGATTGAGGTAAAGACCATCTATTGCAATTTTCTGTAGAGTTTTTATCATAAATGAGTATTGGACTTTGTCACATGTTTTTTCTACATCTATTTGGATGATTACGTGATTTTTGTCTTTTGTTCTGTTAATATGGTGTATTGCGTGTATTGATTTGCATATGTTTCGCTATCCCTGAATCCCTGAGATGAATCCTACTTAGTCATGGTGTATAGTCTTCTTGATGATTTGTTGCATTGCTTTTGCTAGTATCTTATTGAGGAATTTGGCTTCTTTGTTTATTAGGAGATAGGCCTGTAGTTTTGTTTATTGTCTGGGCTCTTCTCTGGTTTTGGAATTGGGGTAATACTTGCTTCAAGAAGTATAGCTTCCCTTTCAGTTTCCTTAAAGAGTTTCAGCATTAGTGGCATTAGCTCTCTTTAAATTTCTTGTAAAATTCAACAGCGAATTCATCAGGGTCTGGGCTTTTCTTTTTTTTAGTAAATTTTAATTAGATTTTCAACTTCATTGCCTGATATTGGGTTATTTATAATTTTTTATCTTCTTGATTTCATTTTGGCAATTTGATGGTGTCTAAGAATCTGTCTATTCCTTCTGTGTCTTCCATCTAATTAGAATATATGTTCACGAAGTAGGCATTGATGATCCTCTGGATTTCTGCAGGATCCTGTATGATTTCCCCCTGTTTGTTCCTAATTGCTTGAATTTGTGTTTTTTCTTTCCTCTTTTTGATGCAGTTGGCTAATGGTTTATCAATTTTATTTATTCTTTCAAAGAACCAACTTTTCAATTCATTGATTCTTTGTATTGTTTTCTTACTATCAATTACATTGATTTCTGCTCTTTACATTTTCCTCCCTCATATGAGCTTTGGGTTTAATTTGTTCATTTTTTAGAAATTTGAGGCCCTAAATAAATTGTTTATTTCTGCTCATTCTTTTTTCTTTATGTGAGAGTTCATCACTATAAATTTCTCCCATAGGAGTCCTTTCATTGCATATCATAAGTTTCACTATGTTGTATTGATATTCTCATTTAATTGTATACACTGCTTAATTTGTCTTCACTTTCCTTTATGATCCATTGGTTGTTCAGAAAGGTGTTGTTAAACTTCCATGTGTTTATATAGTTTATGTGGTTTCTTTTGTAATTTCCACTTTCACTGTGCTGTAGTGAGGTAGTATGGGTGGGATGATTTCTATTACTCTACATTTACTTAAACATGTTTTGTGGGCTAATACATGGTCTGTTTTGGAGAATGTCCTATGAATAGCTCAGAAGAATGTGTGTTCTGATCTTTTGTGGTAGAATACTTTGTAGATATCTACCAGGACCATTTGGTCACAAGCTTGGTTTAATTCTGATATTTCTTTGTTGGTTTGTTTTCTGGTTGATCTATTTGTGAGAGTGCAATATTAAGGTCCCCTTACAGTTATGTTAGTGCTTATTTATTTTTTCATGTCTTATTAATATTTGTTAATATTTATTAATATTTATCATATAGTTGGGTGTACCAGAGTTTGGTGCATATATATTTATGATTTTTTTGTCTTCTTCTTGGAGTTTTCTCTCAGGGAGTATGTAGCGATCTTCTTTGTTTCTTTTGATCAATTTGGCTTAAATTTTACATTATCTATTTTTGTGTGTGTGTGTTTTTGAGACAGGATCTCCCTGTGCAGTTCAGGCTATCCTTGAGCTCACTTTGTAGCCCAGGCTAGTCTTGAAGTCACAGCGATCCTCCTGCCTCAGCCTCCCAAGTGCTGAGATTACAGACATGCACCACCATGCTTGGCCTACATTACCTTTAAGTAGAATAGCTACCCCTTCTTTTTTCTGGGTTTTTGTAGCAGAGTTGTTTTCTAACCTTTGGCTTTTAGTCTTTTGATTTCTTTCTGGGTTAAATGTGGTTCTTGAATGCAGTTTATTGTTGGCTCTTGTTTCTTGATCCATTCTGCCAGTCTGTTTCTTTTGATTGGTGAGTTGAGACCATTTACAATGATGGTTATAAATGATATATATGTGCTTATCTTTTTCAGGTTATTTTCCTATTGCTGATTCCTTGTCTTTGTGCCTGTTTAATTGCTTGCCCTGCCTGGCACTTCTTTCTCCTGGTGTTCCTGGGTTTGTGGTCTTCATTATCTCCTTGCAACATACCCTTCAGAGTGTTCTGCAGAGCTGGTTCAGTGGTCATACATTTCTTCAGTTGTTCATTGTAGTGGAAGTGTCTTATTTCTCCACTGATTTTGAAAGGTAGTTTTGCAAGATACATCAGTCCAGGTTGAACACTGTTTTCTTTTAGTTTTGAAATACTTCACTCCAAGCTCTCCTTAATTTGGTTTATATTGAGAAGTCTGCTATGATTCTGATCCATTTCCTTTTTAAGTTATTTGTTTCCTCTCTCTAGTCACTTTTAATATTCAGTTCTTGCACTGACTTTCTCAAATCTTGATTATTATGTGCCTTGGTGTAGATTTACTTTGCTTGTGGCTATTTGGCATTCCACATGCTTCATTTGTTTGCATTTCAAATTCTTTATCCATGTTTGAGAAGTTTTCTACCATTATTTCTGTGAAGTTTTTTTTAATGTCTTTTGCACTGTCTCTAGCTTTCACACTGACTCCAATCAATTTTATGTTGTTGTTCTTTGCTTCATCTTGTAGATGTTAGATGGATTTTTTTATGGTCTTTTGGTATTTTTATGATATCTTTCTTTTCAAGGTTGCTAGCCACAATACTGTCTGCTATATGTGATAGCCTGTCCTCTTCTTTATTCAGTGAGTTGCATATACTTTCAGTGAAGCTTTTAATCTCTTGGACTTCTGTTTGTACTTGTTTCATAAATTCTACTGCTTTTCTACATTGGGCTTTCATGGTTTCTATTGTTTTCCTGAGCCCCTCTATTTTTTAATGTGTCTTCTTTAATTTTGTTCATTTTGATCATCATTTCTTTTTCCACCTTACAGATTATTTTTTCTATAGTCTCTTCAATTGGTTTTTCACTTCTCTTGTATCATTTCATAAAATTCCAGTGGCTGGCCTCTGACTCTCTCCATCTTATTGTGCTCTGGACTTGGCCTGGGTGGGTTGCGAGTGTGGGGATACATTTTGCTTCTGTGTCTTGTCATTTCCTGTTTTCTATTATTGTATCTTTTTGTTTTCTGTGTTGATGCTGCTAGGTTTCTTATTGTAGATAGCTTTATCCCTACTACCAAGGATTCCCAAAGAAATGGGTGTTCCACAGGGATATCTTCTAGATGGAAGTAGTTCTTGGTCTCTGTGTCCATCTGAAGAACCTACATTTCCAATGTTTGAAAGAGGAGAATTTGTACCTATTTGGCTCATCACCCAGTCATCTGATACCAGATTATAGCAATGGTAATGATCTCATACAATTATAGTGTTGTCATACAGGAGAGAAAAACTTATTTTGGCAGGTATATTATCCTGGCTCAAATAGTACAGTTATCAACAACAGTATTCTCAAACACAGCCTAGCTACTGTCAAACTGTGATAATTATTAACCTGATACTTTTAACCATAGGAGCATATTCTACAGTTCTGTAAGAGAATCCAGCATATACCCAGAAATTATATGCCGTGATTTTTCCCTTTAGTGGAGTGATTTTACCGTTGTGTGTGAGGGATTAAAGAGGAATGGGGGAAGATAGAGAGTGAGTGGTGTTCTATATAGTAGGAGCAAGCCTGGAGGGCATAGGATGACCACCCAAGTTTTGGGAAACTGGGGGACAGAGGAGGGAATGAATGGAAGAGGAAGGAGGGGAGTATCAAAGTGAATCTGACAGAGATGTGATAATGATTATTCACATGAATATATCATAAAATCAAGCAGGATAGTTAGTGAAAGAGAGTTAGAAGAGAAGCAGATGTAGGGGCTGGGGATATAGCTCAGTGGAATAAGTGCCTGCCTAGCAAGTGCAGGGTCCTGAGTTCGATCCCCAGTACCACCAAAAAAAAGAAGAAGAGAAGCAGATGAAAGCAAAAAGGAAGGTAATAAATCTAAGTCATTAAAGAAAGAGAAAAGAAAAAGAGAGCGAGAAAACAGAGACTTAAAGCAGAAAACAAAAATAACCTTAAAAAATAAAACCAGACCAAATTAAACTAAATTAAAAAAGACCTCAACTGGACAGTAAAAGGAAAACCATCCATCAAACATAGAAAAATAATGTAAGTAAAATTTCTTTGGGGTTCACATTTCTGTGGTACTTCCTCCAAGTCTGATCTCAGAAATGTGTTGTGTACTCTGCCCAAGTTTGCAGTGGCATTTGTGCGGGGTATAGCGCTGATCTCGGCCTCTGAATATGGGAGCTGGGGTTGGTGTTCTGTTGCTGGGGTTTTCCCCAGCCCTTTGCTATATGTATATTAAAAAAGAAAAAAGACAAGAGGAGAGAACAGCGGCCCCACCTGCCTCCTCCTATTCCTCCTGTCTGTGTGCCAAAGCACAGAGCTGGTTCATCTGACTTATCAATTGTTGGTGTGTGTGTCTACACTCAGGTCTATCCACCCAGTGTGTCCATTCTGCCACTGTGGGTGCCTTGCTGTGTTGCTGGGTCCACATTAAAAAATTCATAAAAGCATAAAAACTTGAAGCAAGTAAATAAATAATGTAACATATCAAATTATATGTGAAAGTGCAAATTGAAAGAGCCCATAGGTCTTTTTCACCCTGAACTATCTTTCAGATTGGAGGAATACATCCATTACTTTAATGTGTATAGGGAGGTAAAGATGAAACTCAAGTTGAGAAGGAGGCTCTTCTACAAAAAAGAGACTACAAAACATTCTTTTCCCAGTGAAACCAGGGGAAGGTACTTCATTTCCAAGCAAAAGACATCATCCTTAGAAAAATCACAAATCCCAGTCAGCTCTCATGAAGATTTCTTGCCAAGATCACTTTACTTAGGTGGTGCAAAAGACTTCAAGTCATGAACCGGCAAAGAACTGTCCAGATTAGTAACGTTTCAGGCAGTGGACTAAAACAAAAGCAAACATCTTCTGTAAGAATCAACCTTAAACCAAGTTTTCAAAGAATTCTCAGCTGAACAGATAGATTTTCAAGAAAATGAGCCCATCAAACTAAAAACAAAACCAATCAAAACAAAAAAGAAAACTGTCATTAAGTATGCCAGAAAACAAAGCATGATGTTTAAGAATTAAATTAAAAAATTCTGAGACACATTTACAGAGGACTTAGATGCTGGGATGCTGCTAAGTAGGCTTATTTTATATGTCCAAAGCAAATTAAAACCTAGCTTGAAGAATCTGTGGGAAATAGCAAGCTACAAATAATTACCAAGCAAATTTCAAAAAGAACTGAATAGGAGTTCTAAAATTTAAAAATATAATTATCTGAGGAGTGGACTTCCAGCTCTGATAACATATGCTGAAATAAAACGATGCTTCAGTTAAGAATGAGTAGAAGCATGCAGATAAATAGCACCTATAAAATACACCGGAGAGCACTAACGTTACCAGAAGGAGAGGGGATGGGACTTCAGAGAGTGGAAATCCATGGAGAAAAGAGGTGACATAGATTTTCTGCTAGAGCTGTTGGCTGATACGTTTGGGGAGCGGGATGGGGAGCGGGACGCCAACCCTTAGTGAGTGGGAGGGTGGCCATCTTAGTGACTCTCTAAGTTTTAGCGCATCCTGTCTAACACTCACAATTTAAAGGACAGGCTTATTTTCCTTCATGGTTTCAATCCACAGTTGGCAGATTCAAACGCAGAAGACAGCATAGTGGAAGGTCTGGTCTTCGTGTCATGGACAAGCAGGGGAGAGGGCATTCAACAGTCTTACCTAGATCGTGTGGGAGAAAGGCGGATTTTTACTAGGCTGGGATGGGGAAATTAAAGACATTAAACTGAGAAATAAAAAAAATTAAATTAAATTTCTTTAATTGCTGTTTTTCCAGAGCACAGGTCTGCTTAAAATTCAACATTATCAAAAGCAACAGAAATGAAAACAACAGCCAACCCAGAATTACATGTCCGATAAAAACGTCCTTCAAAAATGAAGGTAAAATGCAGACGCTTTAAGGAGGAAGAAGGCCATGAGAATTTACTGCTGTTGGACTGTGATATAAACTGTGATATAAACAACTCTAAGAGAAAGTGATCAACTCTGAGAGGAAATGGTACAACATGGAAACCCTCATCCACAGGAAGTAGTAAAGGACTAAGGAAATGATAACCAAAACATTGTGCGTAATGAATAAACTCTGATGGCATGGGGTGTCTAGAGTAGAAAGGTTCATTAGCTTAATTGTCGCAACTGTTTCACAAAGAAGATATATCAAAAATTCATCTTGAATACTATAAATATATACACATTTTTCCTTTTTTATTTTATGGGAAAAGTAAAATAATATTTCATAACAAAATAAAGGAGAGTAACAATAGTTAATACATTATATATTATTATCATTAAAGTAGTTACTCAGAGTACAAGACGGGCACAAAAATTCTTCAAATGCTAGTATACTTTTTATGTGTTAATGACACCTGGAAAAAGAAAAGAAAAAATCTATAGGTAATAAAAAAGTTGTAATATTTTGTTTGGTGTATTGATTATGTAAGGATGTAATAGCTCTCAAGATGCATTAGATTATACAAGTAATACTTGTATGTTTTAAGATTCAAATTCAATATAAAAAATTTAAAATGAAATTGCACTTGTGCTTCATATGTACAAATTAATTAATAAATTAAAAAAATTATGGAGTTAAAAATATTTTCATGACTTTAGGAGTAGGAAATGATGTATTGACAAAAACAGAAAAAGTAGTACTCGTAAAGGGAGAGATGATAAATTTGTTTCCTTTAATTAGCTACTACTTAGTTAAGACTCTGTAAACTGAAGACAAGTAATTCGACTAGATAAATATCTAGTTTACATTAAAAACTACTAATAAACCACTATTTAAAAAATGATGCATGCTATCAACTAAGACAGGGAAATTCATAAACAAATCTAAAATTACAGTATATAAAAGAATGATAACTTACACTGGTAATAAGGCACATGATGACCAAATAAATCACGTATCATTACAAATTCACTACATTGGTAAAAAGGTGGGAAAAAAAGTGAAAAAACTAACTGTTAACAACATGGAAGTGCAAACGGGTTTATAAATGGGAGTGAACACTACATAATTATCTAATAGATTTGAAGTGTTTGAAGATTATTTCTATGCATTTCCTCTCTGTTGAAGTGGCCATTCTAATATGTATGAGCTACATGTAAAAGAACACTCACAATATACCGTGTAAAATGTCCACCAACGGTAGAGTAGATCAGTAGATAACGGTCTGTTCATTAGTGATGGTGTATTCCACGACAAAGACATTGTATGATAGCAGCTCACCTATCAGTATGAATGAGACTCAGAATGAAATTGATTGAAAAAGTAAGAGTTAAAAGAATAATACATTATTCTGCTCACACAGTTTGATAACCAAGTAAACTATATTGTTTGCGTATGGAAATGTAGGTGCCAAAATCTGTGATGAAAAATGAGGAAGTGGCTGTAGCAAAATCAGGGCAATGCTCACATCTATGAGAATGGAGAGCTTTTGTGCTGAGTTTACACAGGTCTGATTGTACTCAGTACATATGTTTTGTATATTTTTGTATGTGTGATATACTTTAAAAAATTTTAAAAATTGAACATGTGTGGCCAGTTGTTAAGACCACAACCTTAGCCACTGTTTCAGAAGAAACACTTGTGTTTTACTCTGTACCACACTGGAGGTTCATTAATATATATCCACATTCACATGGCAAAGTAACTATCTTTTGAACAGAAATAAAATTTGAGTCATTCTGAGCACCACAATAAGCAAACAAATAAAACTTGGGGATACTAGATGACTTGCTCAAAGTAGAATATTTTGTGACAGAAGCTAGACCAGAGCCCCACTTAGAACAATGAAATTCATCACGCACTGACATTTACCATAAGAAAAATCTCAAAAGTCACTTGTCAATTCCTGCACACACTATTCTAGTGCTTAGAAGGGGAGCATTTTGTATCCTTTGCCTTACTTGATTGTCCATGACATGTATCATTTGAGATAGCAATGTTAACCCACTCAAAACAAATGCTATTCATTTACAGTTTCCTAGGAAACCAGATTATTTTTGACTACTTAGATTGTGATTAAAAGAAAATATTGGACAGTATTCCAAATTATTCAGATGAAAACATTTTAATATTATCCATTATTTTCAGTCCATCAGGGACGTGTGTTTTTAAACTTTGATTTTTATTTTCTGTCACTCATTCTTTCTTAAATGTTGCCTGCAGACCCATGAGCATTAGAAGCAACTATAACCTGAAGCATGTTTGAAATATGCGTTTCTAAAAAGTATTCTAACAGAGGAATTGAAAAAGATTCAAACAAAATCTTTAAAGATGTCATTTGAATCCTCCATTTCACACATACTGACTTTTATGCCCAATAATGATGAAGAAATTAAACTCAACTTAATTTGCTAATAACTCATAATTTAGCTTCTTACTCTACTGTGTTCTACTACTGAGTATCTCTGGTGACAAAAATCGCAATCATTCCTCGAAAGTTTTTATTATGGTACCTAAACAACAAACAAAATTTGATCTTATACAATATTACAACTGAGTTGCTCTTTTAAAAATGCCAAGCGCTCTAGATTTACTGAAGTATAAATTCTTATGGGGTAGGGAGAGTAGGAATTAGTTAATCCAAGCTCATCATTTGACGTGTAAGAAAACTGATGCCCAGAGAAGATTTGGAATATTTGCAAGTTTAAATACGAACTTCTTTCTTATAGCCATATAAAAAGTCATTGTCTGTTCCCATGCCAGAATTCAACTCTCTTAGCCTCAGGCAATTATTTTCTTTCTCATGCATGAATGTGTATAAAATCTAGATGGTAATGTGCACAGTTGAAATTAGAGTTTTTGTTTGGGTTTTGTGCAAACACTGTGATTCATTTTTAAAGATATTTAGGTTTTATTTATTGATTCTGCTGCTTGATCCCTTCAGCACAAAGTTGTATCATGTTGCACTTGATCAATGTAACAAAATGTATCTCACTGTTTCATTTAAAATTTAATTCATTCTGAAAATGATGTCAGCTTACAGATTAAAATATACACAGGACAGCAAAATTTAAAAAAAATAAGAGAAACTACTGTGGCTTAGTTTTATTTGCTCTACCATCAAGAAGAGAGATTTAGAATTTACCTAAGCAACCTTCAGGGTTCCAACTTTAGACAAAAACGCCTGGAAAAAAACGCCCTGGAAATAGAGAAGAAAAACCAAAAGAGAATGTGTTCAAAAGCAAATTTATATGGTACTGTTGCTCCAAGTTTGATTTTTTTCAAAGATCTAGGATGTAATTTCTTCTCAAGAAACACTAATTGGGATTTTGTACCTACCACTCAGATATTGTTTCTGTCAAGGATGATGGTAACCTTCTGAGCATTAAACCAACAGGCAAGCTGTTTTATCCCACTTACATTCTTAGCAGTGACCATACATTTGGCTAGTCCCAACCTCGTAGGCCTTCTTCTCTAGGCTTCAATAATAATCCGCTGAGGTGGTTAATTTTACAAGTCAGTTTAACGAGGTTTTTGTATCCCTATATTTATTTGGCCAAACAAGTCTCGACGTCGCTGTGCAGGTGTTGTTTAAATGTGACCAACATTTAAATCAGTAGGTTTTGAGGAAGCAGATTACCCTCCATCATGTGGGTGATCTTCATCCAACCAACATTTAGTAAACAAAACTGACTTCTCCAAGGAATAGAAAATTCCGTGAGGAGACTGCCTTAGCACTGCAGGTGCAAAATTTGCATTAATTCTCTCCTGGTTCTCCAGTTTGCTGGTCTATCCTGTACTGTTGGGATTTACCAGACTCCATAATCACACAAGCCAATTCATTAAAAATAAATCTCTCTCTGTCTCTGTCCTTCGTTCTATCTCTCTCCCATCCTATTGATCATTTCTTTAGAGGGTCTTGACTAATACACATCTTCTTTGTTGGCTCCTCTTCCATATTCTAGCATTTAAAAGTCATTGTGCCTAGGAATTGGTCATGGGACTCTATCTACACATTCTTTCCAGGATATTGTGTCTATTCACAGGTTCTAAATCTCATATTGACACTAATCATTCTGAGATATTCAGGCTTGACCATTTCTAGAGCTACCAATGGACAAGTCCAGTACATACGGCAAGCTTAACATGGCTAACACCAAATGCTTGGTTTCCTCATCTGGATCTGTTGCTGTGCAGTATCAGTTCTTGTGCAGTATTTTATCTCCTGTAAATGGATCACCATTCCGTCATCAATTTTAGTGCTGTTCCTGAGGGAAGAGAAGGAGGAAGCTAGGGAATGGGCAAACTTGGATTATCTGTCAAGAGAAACTGCCTTCTCACCCATATGCTAAATCAACTGTTCCTTGGAATGATGGTCATGTAATGAAAAAAAAAATAGCTAATGATGTGACTACCATGTAATTTAACCTGTAAAATCTTTCTTCAATAACCATGTACAGGACAAAATGCTCAGGAGCCCTGCAGCCCGGTCAGTTGGCAATGGACACTGTAAATTGCAGACAGTCACTGTCTAACTCACCACCATGAAATCCACTGACGGCCTCCTGTCTGGCTTGGTGCTATTGTACCTCGTGGGTGAGTTCAATACTTGCTGTCTGTTAAGCCCAATCTGTTCTATGCTTCTTGGTCCGTGCCTATTAACAGGTTGTAGTAAATCCTATTCCTCACACTCCATATTCAGGTATTTTTCTAGATCTCTCAGCAACACACCCGAGTACCTTATCCCAGTTTTTTTTTTTTTTTTTTTTTTTTTTTGCGGTACTGGGGATCGAACTCAGGACCCTGCGCTTGCTAGGCAAGCGCTTATTCCACTGAGCTATATCCCCAGCCCCCCTTATCCCAGTTGAGCAGTGGACTAAACACTTTCTGGAATGCCAAGTATCCAACCCATGAATAACCCTGCCAAGTGTACTGTGCACGTTGTTCACATCTGTTTACTTTTCTGAGAACCACGGTCATCTCTTGCCTAGACTTGTCTATAGCTTTCTAACTCATCTACATCAGCTTCCAATAACAAATTGAGCACCCGTAATCTGAAAATCCAAAATTCCAAAGACCTCCACATCTGAAATTTTTTGAGTAGTCATGTAATAGTACAATGGGGGTAAAGTTTAGAGCTGACCTCATGTGATAGGTAGCTGTCAAAATGCAGTAAAATAATGTATAAAAGAAGCCTCAGGCTATGAGTATAAAGATGTTATCACATAAATAAATTATATATTTAAACGTAGGGCTTATTCCCAAGAGAGCACATTCTGTTTATGCAAATATTCCAGAATCTGACCAGATCCAAAGGACTTCTAGTCTCAAGTATTTCAGAGAAGGGATTCTCAATTTGTTTTCATTCCACATACAAAATGAGCTGAGAAAGCAAGCTGAGTAGTTGTTTTCAGTGATGAATCAGATTATGTTGCCCCCTAGTAAAAACCATCCACTGGCTTCCAACTTTATCTAGAATAAAAACCAAGTCTTGCCCAGTTCTTTGAGGTTTTCCTTCCAAATTTCTGCCCTGTCTCTGACATTCCAGCACTCCAGTCCTCCTCTTTCTATTTTAAATACAACACACTTGCTCCTCTTCAAGCCCTTTGACAGCCCTGTTCCTTTGTCTATTTTGCCAAATCTTCACATCTGAACTCCAGTCCAAACATTAAGTTGAGTCCCCCTCAGAGAGGCCTTTTGTAACCACCCAGCCATCCATAAATGCCCAGTCACCCTCTGCAGCCTTACTATTTACATTTCCTGGACACCCTGTAACATTGATCGTTCACCCTTTTTAATATTTAGTTTATATTTCTATTTTCCCCCACTAAAATGTAAGTTATGTAGATACCTTGTTCGCATTTTTCACAGCAAAGTCCCAGGTACCCAGGACAGGTCAAGTATCAATAAAGAAAGAACACACTGGAATATCCAGAAGCAGATGCAGCAAGTGTTAGCAGTTGTTAATTGGAGATGATATCACTATAGGCATTTGTCATATTATTTTTTCATTTCTGTGCTTTTAGCATATGTCGAAATGTCCTAAAGATAGACTAATACCGAGAGAGAGCTTATCTGAAAGAAGCTCCCTGTATGGTGCTAGAAGTTCATCCTGAACCAGAATGCAAATTCACCGTAAGGAATGCTGTGCCTGAGGGTTAGTGAGGCTCTATGAAGTCTAGGCTTGCTGTTTTGTCTGAACGCGGGTGCACTTCCTAGAACTCTCCAGACTGAGGCATTCATCACCCTGCCTTCTGAGTTCTCCATAAGGTTGCGAAATATGTGGGGCACCTAAGAGGCCAGATTTAGTATGCAAAAGATAATGTCTTGAGAGAGACAGTGTTGCCCAGCCTAACAATGTCCTATGGCCAGAAAAGGTGGCCTCTTCTACTGGCCTGTTGAGGACTCACCTGTGTGTGTGTGTGTGTGTGTGTGTGTGTGTGTGTGTGTGAGAGAGAGAGAGAGAGAGAGAGAGAGAGAGAGACTTCCAACAAAAATGAGGGAGTTAAGAAAATGAGCCTTTTATTTCAGATAAGTTCAGTTTCAGTTCTTCCAGTATTTCTAGAATTTCATTTAAGTATCACTGGTTCTTTATCCAAGATTTCCAAACTGAACACACTGCATTCATCTTGACATTTCTTTGTAATTCAGACCCTTGCTATTCAAAGTTTGGTCATTCCTTGGACCCAGAGGACCTATATTCCCTCAGGGTTTCTGGAGATAGGAACTTACTGAATTGGGAAGAATTTATATTTTAACAAGATCCCCAAGGATCCCTACACACATTAAGAGATGAAGAGTATTACACATTAGCATCTACTAAAGCCTCTCTAGTGGTTGTCTTTACCTGTCACACCTGCTCAGCAAATATCGGGAGACTTTCAGCTAATGATGAGTAGCACCTTTAAAAAGTATTTTTTATATACATTGTTATTTTGCTAAATCATTACAATAATCCTGCTAAATTGCTAAGTGATGCTTATTATCACCAATTTACAGATGAGAAAGCTGATATTGAAGAAAGCTGAGATGATGGACCCCCAAATTATGTAGTCACAGTAGGGATGCATCTAGGTACACACATCACCACCAGTACGTCTGTTAGGAGAGATGTTTGGCAGAAACCCTTCCCTTTCCCAACCTAAGCACTTCATGCTCTGTCAGAAAAATGTGTGGGGCTGTTGCTTAGCATGCAATTTTAAAATTCCCATTGGTACTGAAAAATAAATCACATTCTCTAAGTCATTCAGAGTCAAGTTAAAAATCCAATTATCACCTCACCAGCTGACACTGTACACCTCTACATTTCCCAGCAACTAAGAGATAACCTTAAAAGCACTCATTCTACTCAGTGTATGACCTTCTACTGCAGTTACTCAGCACATCTGCTCAGAGCCCTGATGTCAGTTAGAATGTCAAGCAGACAGACCTGACTCAAATCCTGACCTTGACTTTTTCTTACTAGATGTGACACATGGACAAATTGTTTAGCCTTTTAGGGCTTTAGACTCCACCTTCGTAAGGTAGAACTCTTTTACCTGAATGTAAGTGTTATTGTTGAAATTAAGGGAGACAGTGAAGGTATGGCGCTTAACGTAACCTTTAGTTCCTAAAGCAGATCCCATTCACCTCTCAGAGAAAGTTTTCTCCTCGGTTAAATTGAGGGAATTCGTTTGAAAAACCTCCAACATTCTTCCATGACAGCTATTGAGACCTGTACATGATGTTTACCCTTCCTGAGAGCTTGTCTTTGATTTTTAACAAAAAAAAAAAAAGGTAGACATATGACTAAAATATGGGACTGGCTCCTGATGGAAGGAGATTTCTGAGAACACTTAGGGGACATGGAATGAAGACGTTACTGTCTTTTGATTTGAATACTATAAATTCAATGAGATGGGCAATGTCCAAAATAGAAATGTACCTTTAAATCACTGGAATTTTAAAATTGCATCTCCTAATTGGAAAAATGAGTGTCGGTGGGTATTGGCCTTCCACTAAGAGACAATGAAGGTCAGAAGAGCTGGGGTGGCACTACTGTATCCTGTACTCTGCAGAATGGGGCTCCCAGGAGCAAGCAGCTAAGGGAGAGGCATTTCTCAGCAGCACGCCTCGTGGGTTAATTCTACAAGAAAAGAATGATTCATTACTTAGATATGTGCATTGCCTTCAAGACATATTAAAGAATAGAAAAAGGCGGACATAAAAGCCTACAGCATATATGCTGAGTCACCCTGGGCTCTGTTATTGCAATAACAAGGCTGCACCTCTTGAACTCTGCCTTCATGGAGCATAATGCCCTATGAATGGACTTCATTTTTTTTTTTTTTTTTTTTGCGGTACTGGGGATCGAACTCAGGACCCTGCGCTTGCTAGGCAAGCGCTTATTCCACTGAGCTATATCCCCAGCCCTATGAATGGACTTCAAATGGGCCCTTAAAGATCCACATATTCTCTTTTTAGATCACAGTTCCTATTATGATTGTGACCTACTTGACACAAAAGATGAATGCAAACAGCACATAGAATATTTCCAAGTTTTGGAACTTAAATTCTTTCCTATAACTGTCTCATGTGTTTGAAAAAAAAAGCTAAACAAAATATTTATTACGTTGGAAAATAACAACCAAGAAGAAGTGATTTTTATTTCCTTCCTGGATATTTAACTATTGTTCTCTAGCAAAATGTAAACTATTACTTGTTTAATTTTGGCCAAAGTTCAATAATGTGATTTTTCAAGGACATTAAAAAGTAATATTCGTTCAGATTGTGAGGTAGACACAAAAGTTGTTCTACATGGAGGGAAATAGATGTCATTGTAATCCTTTCATCACATTAAGTTTGTCTATAAGAAGCAGTATCCTCTCCCTGACCTAACTCTAATTCTATAATATACAGAATGAGTCACAAAGAGATTTCAGAGTCAATTCTGCTTTTATCATTCTGCCTATGATCAAAGCACTCTTTAGCAAATGCCCATTTCATCAGAATTTGGGTGGGAATTGGAAATATGAAAGAAGAAACAAATAAGCAAAAGCAAAACAAACAAACAAAAAAACTACATTTCCTAGGTACAAGAAATTTCTACTAAGTCAAGAAAACAACAATAGGAATCAAGACAAAACAATGCCAAAATTGTTAAAATTGTAACATACATAAAATGCATAAGAAATACTGGAAAGAAGTTAACTTTGAAGTAGAGGGGAAGACTCAACATTTATACAGTTGTGTTTCACCTCATCAGAATTTGGGGCCTTTTGTTATATGATGAACTAGAGAGACATAAGATCATCTTGTCTTAATATATTCACTACTGCCAGCAATTTGATGACGTTTGTCTGGCACCTGCTTATGTGCTTCATGTATGTATGAGTGACACTGTCTCATAGGTTACAAGAGGGCAGAAGATACTTGTCTATCTACAGAAAGGAGTGAAGTCAGAATTTGTTTCCTCACAAAATTTAAGGGTCCCCAAATTCTCACCATTATGCTATGAATTACTTTTAGGATAGAACCCAAGGTTCTCTTAAATTCTTTTTAAGAGGATCTGTAAAACTGTTTACATCATGTTACTTGCCATTTTGATTGTGTCGCGGTTTGTTCTGATGGTGCAGAAGCAGCAGTAGGTAAGCTGCTGGCACTTTCGCATGAATTAAATAAGACAAGGAGACAAGATTATGCCTGTGCTTATTATATTCTTTGCTGCTGTACATTCACGGGGGGCAGTTTTACTGAAGAAGTTGCTTGGGAAAGCAGTATATGTTCCTAATTTCCTTAAGTCCTGACCTTTGAGTCCATGTATATTTAATATACTGTGTGGCAGATTAGGAATTATACTGTAATGGTTGATATGTTGTGTCAACCTGAGTTTAGAAGTTTAAGCAATTCAGCAGGGGCCTCAGTCTTCACTTCATGATCACCCTCATCCTGTGTAAGAGCAGGGCATGGAGATGGTGTGAATGTTATACCTGTTCTAGTGGGGGTGGCCTGCTTACAGTATAAGAGAGGGAAAGAGACTTATTCCTCCCCTTTTTGTGCTCCTGTTGCTTTTGCTGCCTTGAAGTGTTGCCCCTCATCCTGCCACCCTGCCTTGAAGCCAGCTGATTATGGACTGAAACCTCCATACACTCACTGTGAGCTGAACAAACCTTTCCTTCCTTAATTTAGGGTTTCCGCATTTTGTCTCATCAAGGAAGAAAAAGTAAGTAGGACAGAATTTGGTACCAGAGAAGTGGGGTCCTTGCTGTGACTATTCTTGACCATATGGTTCAAAAGAGCCTTTGAGAATGGCTTGCAGGAAGGGGTTGGAAAGGTTCAGAGATGGCACCTGAAAGAGTAAGTGGTGGAAAACCTTAGGCTGTTGTGTATGGGAGATTTTGGCCAGAGCTCAGAAGACCAAAAGGAGGATAGAAATCGTGCTAGTAAACACTACACTCAGGAGGTTTCTGCTGGGAAAAAGGACTGTCTTGACTGTTGAACTCCAGATGATGTATGATATGGCTCGGTGGAAAGTTTACCTGCATTTTGCTCAAATCCAGAGACTTTGCCTGATTCTAAGATTAAGGGTAGTGGACTAATTAATCTGGCAGAAGATTTCAAAGCAGTTGAATGTTGAGGCAGTGGCATAGCTATTGTTGGGAGCTTTTGGCCAGATTTATGTTGTGAATCAAGTGCAGAGAGCCCAACAGGATGATTTAAAATGTTGTGAGTTTGGCCAGAAAGAAAGCTCCAGTAAACCTGTGGACTACAAAGACAGAGCTGAGGAGATGTCTACTGCTGAGAAAGAACAAGAAAATGGAAAAGATGGCCTGAGAGCATTACAAGAAGCAGCAAGTCTCTACTCTTTGCGGCCTCAAAACTACAAAAGTGAAAGACCTTGCTTTGAAGAGAAAGCTGCAGAGCGCCATGCTCCGGAATGGCAGCAGCAAAGAAAATCTGTGCCCCAGTATTGGATTCAGAGTTCTCAGCAATCTAGGCACTCAACTGCTACAGCCAAGAGAGAGGAAAGCATGGCTATTGCTCCAGCTGGTAGTAGACCTTGACCTCATTTATGTGGTGCTTGTTTTAGGTGCATCCAGAGTGCAATAGTTGTGTGGTTAAGGTGGCTTGCACCCTGATTTTAGAAGGTCGGAGAGGGCAGGCAGTGTGCCTCCAAAAGGGCAGTATGTGAAGCTGTGAGGGTGAAGCCAAAGGTGCAGTGGCGACACCAGGAGTTTGGAAAAGCCAGGAATATGAATAATCTAAGAAAACCTGCAAGGAGGGAGAAAAGCAGACTGAAGAGAGCTGTGAGAGCTTTAACCACCAAAAATGCCATAGAGATGGAGCAGTCCAAGTGCTTTTGAAGCTCACAATTTGCCACAGACTGCCACAGAGAACTACAGGACTTAATGTTTGCCCTGCTGGATTTTGGATTTGGTTTGGTCCCAATCCTTTGTATTCCCAATCCTTTGTAAATTTTGGAATGAAAATGTTTATCTTGTGCCATTGAATGTTGGAAGTGTGTAACTACTCAATTGTACATGGTCTTGCAATCAAGAGTTTGCCTTATATATTATGGGAGACTTGGGACTTGGACTTTTCAGCAATGCTTAAACTGTTAGGACTTTGGCAACTCTTAGAGATGGACTAAATGCCTTTTATACCCAGGGATGTGTATGAGCCTTTGAAGGTCCAAGAGTGGAATGTTATGGTTCTAATGTAATATGTAAATAGATTTAATGCTGGTTCTTCAGGATTGTTAAACTGTGTTAAATGTTCAAGTAGTGAAACGATAAGAACAAGAATGCCTTTTTATTTGGAAACTGGTTTAAAGAAATGTGTCTGGTTGCCAGGTTTACAAGAAGTGGATTGCAATGGTTGATACATTGTGTCAACTTGAGAAATTTAGAAATTTAACTAAGTGACTCAGCAGAGGTCAGGGTCCTCATTTTGTAAACATCCACATCTTGTGCAAGAGGAGGGCATGGAGATGGTGTGAGGGCTACAACCCCCTAGTTGGGGTGGCCTACTTACAATATAAGGGAGGAAAAGAGTCTTATCCCTCCCCCTTTTGCTCTTGTTGCTTTTGCTGTCTTCTGCTGCCTTTAAATGTTGCCCTTCACCAGGGCACTCTGCCTTGAAGCCAGCTGATTAAGTATTGAAACCTCCACAAACTGTGAACGAAATAAACCTTTCCTTCCTAATTTGGGGTGTTGAGTATTTGGTCCCAGCAATGAGAGAAAAGTAACTAAGATATATACCTAAAGCATCTCATTACTGAAGTAAAATAATATTCTTGAGGAATAGGTCTTATGAGATTATTGCATTGTGAGCTGAACTTGGCACCTCTTTTATTTAAGTGTGCAACCAATAAAAAACGATTCAGACCTAGATATTTGGCAGAGAGTTACTCAAAAATAAATGAAATGGACTTGCTACATTACAGAAAATAATTGCCATTATTTATTGCCAATGATATATTTTGCAAGTCCAAGTGAAAATTAAAACTTTAGAAAATGAATCTGCTGCCATGAGCTTAGGAAAACTTATATCTGCTACCATGAGTTTCTCCATAGCTGAAACTGTTCTAATGACATCCATGGCAAAATTAACTGTGAATTTTTATATTTGGAAGATTTGCCTACCTTAGGACATCAGTATTTCCCAAATGATGCGTGCATAATGCTTCAAGAACATATTTGTGCTCAATATTTATTCTGAGTGATAGAACAATGGCTTTTAAATAGAAGGAAATTCACTGGTATGTCTTTGGCTTCCACCTTGCACAATCTTTAGGAAGCCACTGAATATGAAAATTGAGCATAGAATTAAATAATATCCATCCATATCATTTGAAATAGCTCAATCTCATATCTGTATGAGGTTAAATTTTCTTAATTTAACTCAAACAAAACAACATATTCAGTGAATCAATGTAAATTCAGATGTAGTAACCGAAGTTCTTCCGCTAGCCAGATATTTAAAATTTAAAATAATTAGTAATAAGATTTTTGAAAATTATTCACTATTTTTTCATAAAACACATTAAAATAGAATGGATTTCTTGTTACTTCTGTATGAATGCCAATTATTCTTATATGTCTCCAGTTTAATTCCACTACTAGAAATTATGCGTATGTGTGTGTATGTGTGTGGTACTGGAACCTAAACTCTGGGCTTATAGGTGTCAAGAAAATGCTCTACTACTGAGTTATAACCTTACGCTATAACCAGAAATTTTTGTATATTTGTGTCTCATAAACAAAAACTCAGTGGACCCAGTGGTTTTTAAAAGAGCAAAGGAGAACTGAGGATAAAGACTTTAACAACTGCTGTTGTATCAGATATAAATGAGCCCATAAGCTAAAACAATGCGTTGTTGGTGCAAGAACATCTAACCATGTCAATGAAGAGAATGGAATCCAGAAAGACATTCATATATATGATAATTAAATACTATGATAAAGTTTGCATTTTAAGTTAGAAATTACATCAGACAAGGTCTTGTCAAGAAGCAGATGGCACTGCCAAATGAGGTAATTGAAGAAATTTTAATAAAGGGACTGTTTTTAAGGGTATGAGAAAGATTATGAAGAACTAGGAGGGATAAGGAAGTGTCATCTTGTTGGAAATGGCAAGAACATTCACCACCCTACTCTGAATGACCAAAGGGAAGGAATATGGAAACAGGACAAAATCACTCCTGTAATAGCTGTAGGAGAGCTCCTATGCAGAAAGAATGGCCTCCAGAGAAAAAGGTGCCAATGCCAGGCAGCAGACCATCAGGGAGTGGGCCAGAGGAACAAAGTTACCTCTCTTCTCATCCTGCTCTGATCTCTTATGGGTGCCTCCTGTGGTCAAACCAAGCTGCAAGTCAGATACCTGCTGAATATAGAAGCTGATAATGATGAATGAAAGATATGGAGGGACCTTTTTTGTCTAACCTATTCAGGCTTAGATCCCATTTTCATTTGGGAATGGAATGTAGCTAAGAACAGTTTTAAGACTCAGTGGTTTAAGTAATACCCAGTGTACTACGGGCATTTGAAGGCTTTGATATAATGTTGCAGAATATACCGAATATACCTGTGATCCTTGTCTCCTTTATAGCTCAATGGCAATGAGAAACACTGAAAAGACACTCAGGATTTGGAGGCATATTTATTTCACATGGACAGGCACTGATTGGAATCATTCTCAAAATACCAGGCCCCAAAAGCTCATGGAGGTTTTTATGGGTTTAAAAAAAGGGGTACAGAAGTAGAGTACTTGGATGTCTTTGATTGATTCTTACAATATGCATCACAGTGTCCACACGGTGACCAGCCATTCCCAGGAAGAGAAGCACGTAGAACTGCAACAGAAGCCATTGTTTAGGCAATTAAAAAACTGGAAGATACTGGCTGGGCCTGGTTGGGGGGGTCTGTTACATTTCTTCCCTCTTTTAGTTCCCCTAAATCTTTGCTGGGCCTGTTATGCGTGATCTTCTGAGACAAGGTGCAACTCCAAGCAGCTCTGTAACATTGCTCTGGCAACAAAGTGAAGGAGATAATGTGATCTAGGGCTGTGTCCAGTGTGCCTTGACTGCTCATCAAATCTTTATCATGTTAAGAGCCTTACTGGGTATTTTTATGTTTTCAGGGCAGTCAGGTATAGTGCTAATGCATAGCAAGGTCTAGGGTAAGCAGCCTGAGAAAGCACAAAAATCAAGGGGAGTAAGGCATTGCAATATAGAGCAATCCTGTGTATGGTGCCCTCAAGCTTCAACAATGTGTGTGGACTGGTCAGCGTCTGGAGTGACCAGAGAAGGGCTTTGAATGCATCATCTCTTCAGAATGAGCCCTGGAGGAGCTGTCCAGGTAAGTTCTCCAGGGAATATAAGGTTGGATTTCTGAAACTTGTAGAGGTAGTTAATATGCACCTGGGTTATATTTGTGTGTGGGAACGTCTACAGGCATAGCTGGTCTTTTAACTGCATACAAGCTCTTTCAGTAGTGTTATGTTTTATTTCCGGGTAATCTATACATATATCTTTAAATGGGGAGAGTCCAGTATATTGCATCAGGTCACAGCAAGTGACACAGACACTGAAGCCTGAGTTGGCTGCAGGGGTATGGGTGCCAGCATTGTGGCTTGAGCTTGCAGAGCAAATGGTGGGGGAGGGATGTGCCTGACCTTCCAGGAATACTGGGTAAAGTAGCAGAAAGGTTTTGGCCAAAATAACTTTGTCCAAGATGACCACAGCATCAGACTCCACAGCTTGTCAGACTCCATTTCTAGCAAAGCTACTTGCATCCATAAACAGGGTGTACTCAGCATCTTTTACAGGGTCCATTTGCTAAGTCTAGTTGGCCAGTACAGAATGTGGCACCTGGACAGTTCTCAGCCTGTAGTGAGCTTGTCTGCTTTTTTGATCAGAAGGACAGTGGCTATTAGAACATAAAGGCAAAGTGGGAGAGAGTCTGCCCTTAGTGACTGGATCCAAGTATTTGTACAGGTCGGTCACTGGGTGCTCCCAGGGGCTGACTGTGAGTAAGCATCACTGTTTTTGTGAAGTCAAGGATCTGGATTCTAGGGAAGCCAGGAGCTCCAAGAAATTTGCAGTTTCTTTTTTGTAACCAGTTTTTGCCTGATATTGCAGCAGAATTTTTATGGCTTTCTAGCAGGTAGCTCGGTTGTCATTAATCAGAAGTGTAGTGATATTTTGTGCTATGAAACTAGCAAGGTGAGCTGTAAGGGCTTCTTTAAACAGGGTAAATAAGTTTCTGAACCTCTGAGAGTTAAGAGTCCAGGTCAATTGACTTTTGAGTCTAGAACAAGGGTCTTCCCATTTAAAGGCAAAGAGGGGCTGGCTTACAGGAGCCAATTGAAGGCAGAAAAAGGCATCTTTTAAAGTCCAGGCAGGTATACCAGAAGGCTGTGGGTGGCAGAAGACTGCAGAAATGTATGCGGAGGGCAATCAGGATAGCATTGGCAACTCAGAGATCTTGAACTGGCTTTATAGACAGGAGAGGTGTATTTCAGCAGTTTGACAGTTTATAAACATTTTGTACTTTTGGATACTCATTGTTTTTTCTTGGGAACCATGATGGAGTTGGAAGAGACAAGGAAACAAGCTCTCCCGGAGCCAAACCTGTTGCTAGGGCCTCCCTGAAAATAGTAGGAAAGTTCTCAAACTCTTACAAAACAGTCCAAGAAGGGCGTGCAGGTTTGGGAACTGCAGAATTCAAGGTGATGGCTGCATTGCTGGCACCATGGAGATCTTGCTCAAAGCGATTAACAGTCTATCAGGCTGATGTGTGGCTGGATGCCTGTTGGTACTTCCCATGACATCTGTGGTATGGTTAATGGCTAGAGGCAAGTCTTTAGTCTGTACCTCTGGGAGGAGAGTTTTCTCCTGTTCACTAAGAAGACAGCTACATGAGAATTTTTCCTTAATCATAGCATGTTAATGTCTAAGTCAAAGCCACAATTCATATATTGATGACCCTTTCAGTAATAACTTCAGGAAGACCCCATCAGTCTCCAAGAATGGATCACATTTCTCCTAAATTCTTTCTATTTTTTTACTGAATTCTTCATGCCTTATTTTTGTTATTTGGAGATAATGTTTAAAACTTGCTCTGTTCTGGTGTCCCAAAGTATTCTAAGACGTACCTGTATTTCATTTTCTTTGTATGAACATATTTGGAGTTTACAAAGCTCTGCAAATATTGGGCCCATGCTTTCCTCTATATTTTGGGAAACACTAAATCGTTATCTCTTGAGTAACTGTAGAATAACAAATCTGTTTCCTGTGTTTTTCTCTCTCCTCCTATAATTTGGATTTCATGTATCTAAGTTAATTTCATCATGTTCGTGTTTTATAATTTTATCATGTTTTCTTCCTTTCAATTTGTCCTTGAGTCCGTCTACATACTATCTTCTATGCCCACTTAGAAATTATTAATTCTCTCTTAAATATGTCTATTCTGTTATTTAACTCATCTTGTGTATATATAATTGTATTTATTTTCCACTTCCAGAACTCATGTTTTATTATTATAGTTTTAAGTTCTCTGCTGAAATTAAAAATTTCTCATTAATTTCATACCTACATAGTTACTGAAATCTCTGTATGATACCACCAATATGTGAATTTCCTATGGATTGTTTATTATTTTCTGGACTTCTTCATCTTTGGGTTTTTCAGTCATTTCTTCTACTTTACCTGCCTACATTTTATAGAACATGGCATCTTCTGTATGGAAAATCAAAGAGAGATGATTAGAATTTCTGAATCACACCATTTCCTCCAGAAAGCATTTATTTTAACTAATGGAAAACAGTGAGAATAGGAAGAATTCATCTTAATATAGCAAAATTTAACAGATTCAGAGACAATTTTCATTTATTATGATGTCTGGGGTACTTCTTATTTATTCCCTCTTTTAAGCAGTGGCCTTTCAAGTATATCTAGTTAAAACCTCACGTGTTCACCTTGACTCCATGATGGAACTAAAATCTATCTTTTGTCTTTCTAGCTCCATACAATTGCTTCTCACCTTCCTGTGCTCTTCCTTGTGGCATGTTGCTTATGTTTTCTCAGGGAATTGCTTTAGAATCTTCAAGCATACAAAGGAGGAACAGGAGCCAAACATCTGGCAGAACTCTTTGAATTTCTCTTTTCTCTAGGAGTTTGTTCTTTTGAATTCAAACTGCCTGGTAGCTTTCTGATGCTTCATACAGAGTTATAAAAAATCCGTTACTTACCTTTTCTCCTTTTTCTTAGCAAAAAGATGTGGTTGATACAAACCACTCTACCACAGGTAGAAGCAGAAATTGTATCTCATGTTTTGATAGACTGATTTTTATCCTGAACTGTCCACTGCTGGTATCATACTTTAAATTTACATAGTCTCTTTCTTGTTCTCTGAAAGATGCTTTTTGCAGCATGAATTTTTGTATTATGCAAGCAAAATATTTTATCTTTTTGAGGATGTTACTGAGTTTTCAAAATCAAATTTTTATATCCTTGTATAATGTTTGATTTCTCTAAATGCTGCAGTAATTCCTGTTTTTAAATTAAAGTCTCTCATAAGATATCAAATGGTAAGATCTTTGGTTGATTGCACCCTGAATAATCTGAAAATACAAAGATGTTTGGAAGTTCTTTGAATAAGACTAGGACTTCTTGTTGGGGGTTTCCCTAGAAAGTGATCTTTAAACATTTTTCTCTGAGCACAGTGGGAATCCTCAGGGAAGATTAGTTCCTTTCCTGCAGAAGTTATTTTTTTTTTATATTGTTCTGAGAATCCCCTGCACTGTGCATAATACATTAATGTAGATTGTGCTCAGATTTCCATTATGAATAGATTCTCTGACACTTTCCAGAGATTAAGTCCTCAGTTTTCAGCTAACAAAATAATGAGGAATTCTGTGAGTTAACTGTTAAAGAATCTTTCAAGTAGACTGCATTTAAACTCATCTTTACCACCATTTTCACAGGCACTGAATACCTTTGATTTCTGTGGTCAGGTTCTCTTTGTTTTGTTTTGGTTTTACTTGTTTATTTTTAAAGACACATTTGTTCAGCATCATGATCAGACTATTACATTTAACAATCAAGAGCATGAGTACGTTGAAGAAAGAAAAAGAAACAAAACCTTTAAAACCTTTGTTTATACAGAAGAGAAAATGAAATATCCTGTTATGTGATTAGTCACAAACGCAGGATTTTGCCCACACACATAAGCGTTGTCTAAAACATGTCTTCACTATAGCAACAAGGCCCTCCCACCACAATGCTTGCCTGAGTTCACAGATCCGTGATATCCTGTATCTTCCCTGCCACTTCTCTTGTTCTCCCCTCCTACTAAGCTTTGTTTCTTGGCAGAAATTAAAACCTCCTGCCACTGCATTAGCTACTGATGCTTTTGGAACTGCTATAACCACCTTGTTTTGTAGTTAGGCAAAGTATTAGCCTCCACGACCACAGGGACCAGGGCTTCTGCCTCCCAAGTTTCCTCCCTTCTGGGTCTAGAATTTGAATATCGATAATTGCAGTTACCAAAATCCTTGCAGCTTCTACCACCTCCTAAATTACTTGTGTCACTTCCAATTCCGTCGTAGCCATCCCGTTGCCACCACGTGTAACAGCGCCATGGCTGCCATTAAAATCATCATGATCTCTGAAACTTCTGCTAAGACCAAAATTGTCATTGCCACAGAAAGCACTTCAACGACCACTATTAAAGTTTCCAGAGCCACTTTGACCTCTTTGGTTATAGAGAAGCCCTAAGCATCTCACGCTCCGGCTGGGCTTCTCTTACTTCACGGTGGAAGTGGTTGGTAGTAGAGTATTTGTGAGTGATAGTGTTATCTGTGGAGTCGTGGTCATCAGAGACCCCAAAAAGAAACGCTCTTTCTTTCCACTGCTAAGTCAGGCTTCGTTTTAACTGCTTTAATTTTCTTATTCTGTTCAAAATAATCTCTTAGACAATTTTCTTCAGTGACTTCAGTGATATCCACAAAAATCTACTTCATGCTTAAATGGACACCTGGTCTGCGAGAATTTCCTCTTGAGATATTTCTCCTTGTGCCATAACTCTTGCATTTGCACAACCATGACTACAACCACCTCCTCCACAGTGGTGTATACACAATGATACACATATGTACATTTTGGCATCAGTAAGGTAGACTGTTGGTGAAAGTAGATTAACATTACTGATAGAATATATATTTTCAAGGAGAAGAAAACAAAGGGGAATTTTTTTATACTGGTATGTAAAGCCCTGAAATATGTGCATATGCTTTGCTAGAACTTAATAATCC
The DNA here is from genome assembly GCA_004027595.1 of Dinomys branickii. Lineage (NCBI taxonomy): Eukaryota > Metazoa > Chordata > Mammalia > Rodentia > Dinomyidae > Dinomys > Dinomys branickii. The sequence continues at coordinate 126,679 of PVLD010002867.1, forward strand.
CCACAGGAAAATCTATGGGTATGTATGACATGCCTCCTTGTGGTACACATCAAATGGTTTTCAACTTAAACAAAGATCAAGCTAGATAAAACTTACCCAGGATCCAAGGGACATAATATGTGGATAATTTGAAGTCATTCTAATAGGTACAGAAGTTTGAACTATAAATTTAGTGTTAAGTATTAATTGCAAGATCTCAAAGCTCATATATTAGTAAAGCTCCAGTTAAAAATGACTGGCCAATAGTCAGGCATAGTGGCACATGTCTATAATCCTAGCACTTGGAGGCTGAGGCTGGAGGATTGTTGTGACTTTGAGACCAGCCTGGGCTACAAAGTGAGCTTAAGGCCGGTTTGAACTGCATAGTGAGACCCTGTCTCAAAAACGCCAAAAACAACAACAACAACAACAACAACAACAACAAAAAAAACAAATATGCAAAAAAAAAAAAAAAAGAATGGGCAGCATAATTGCATTGGCCAGTTTTTTTCTTTTTCCACTTATGGGCACTTACTGAACAGCAACATGTACCAAACAGTGTAGTAGTGTTGAGGTATAGAATGGCCAATCTCTAATATACTGGATTTCCCAGTTCTGCTCTGGAACTTCTTCTATTGCTTTCAATGAACCAGCAGCATCCTGCCCTAACCAATGACTGGGTAGCTTCTGTGAGCCTCTCTACCTGATGTCTTGCTTTTCATAGAAGACAGCCAAAGGCTGTCTGCAGCTTCCCCAGGTATAATCCCTTCTGCCTTAGCTACACAGCAGTTTAGAACAGATTGTTGTTTTCTTTACTATTGTTCCCTCCTTCCAGCGTGTCAATATTTTCTGTTCCTGACTTCTAGTCCTCAAAAGTTCCACCACACAAGATCTGTAAGACAACACTGAATCTGTCTATCAGTGTGGTGCAGGAGGCATTTATGCACCAATTCCTAGAGGGACTTTCTAATTTACTCAAGCTCCCTTTGCAACTGGGCTGCCTCTGATCGCTCTTTAGGCCTGATCAAGATTTCACTAGTTCATACTAGCTTTAGTTTTGTAAATAGAAAGTGTTTTTGAGCATTGACCAGATTTTGTCACTGTGAATACACATCTCATGTACTCCTTGCTGTTCTGTGTGGTCAAAAGGGAGAGTAATGTAGTGGAGGAGGTAGACCAGATGGTCGGGAACAGCATCCTGGCTATGACATTTGCTGGCTGTGTCACGTTTAGCAAATCATTCAGACTCTAGGAGTTTAAGATAACACGTGCTCAAATCATAATCTTTTTTTTAAGGAGATGAGCTAACACATGTAAAATACAACAGTGCTTTTACACAAGCAAAACTATGTAAATATTAAACAGTACTTCATTCGCTCTACAAAGGAGAGAAAATCAGAGGGATTAAAATTCTTCAAATACAAAAACCTAGCAAGCAGCATCACGGCAATTGGTAGCCACATCTTTATTTGAAATTTCATCTGTGTTTGAACACCTACATTATTCTAAACTTTGATGTCCTAACATGCTCTGGTCAACACCTTTATGCCTACATCTTCATGTATGCAAAGCCACCTGATTCTCCGCAGTATAACTGCCATAGGAAAATATGCCATGCATATTTTCATGTGCATTGAAAATATTTTTGTCTCCACTCCCACTGGTAAAACATGAAGATGACCATTTACTTAAACTCCTGTCATCATTAGATAAAGCTCACTTTTTATACCAGCATCCAGACTTTCAATTTCAACACTACGTTGTTAAGGAGATAATTTTCATTTACTTCTCTTTTGCTTCTGTCTATGCTAATACTTATTAAGAATTAAATGCCACCCTTATTTATTTGGAAAAGGTAGACAAACATTCCAAACTATTGTCTCTGTTCCCAGGCATAGTGCATATCATTTCATATAAGTTTATCATATTCAGCATACTTTGGTTGGGCTGAAACCAAACCATTAGGGTCATTATTTCCATCCATTCAACTTTCCCTCATGTAATGTGGTTATGAGTCATTTCTCAAACTTGGTTTCTCTTCTCTGAATATAATAATTAGAAATGAGATTCAAGTTTTTTTAGATACATCTTAAAGGCAAATCTTATTTTCGGGGGTATTAGACTTTTTTCCCCAAAGGTTACTCATTAAATTATTCTAATTTACCATAAATAGGAATCCTGTTTACAGACTCTAAAGACCTTATTTTCTGTCTGAGGCTATCGTGGAAGCTGGGTTGATAGCAGAGTGGAGAGACGGTAAGGAGACAGAAGGCAAGAAAGATTGTACTAGTGGATTCTGTGTTGAATCGATGTTTGATGACATGTGTGCTTAAAAAAACAAGACATTTTCAACTTTACTGGTGATTGAACCAAGGGCCTTTCGTATATTAGGCAAGCACTCCACCATAGAGTTACACCCACAGACTGAAACAATAAATTTTTATGTCCGGTACTTAGAAGTTGGTTAAGTTTCTGCAATTAAAACCAAATTTAAAATCAACCAGTTACAAGCATGAGGGAGCATCAAAGTCTAGAAATTTTACGAATAAGTTGTCAGTTCCCAAGTCAGTAGTACATAACTGACTAAATACAATGTCTGTGAAGACAGCTGTGCCTTTAAATTCTGTTGAATATAAAAATAGAATAAGTAAGAGTGTTAAGTCACGTTAGAGGCACACAAATTGGGTAGTGGAGTGGAATGTACCTCTATGTGTTTAACAATTAACTCTCTAAACAAGACAAAAAAGATCTAACTTTTGGTATTTGCCAACTTCTATGGCATAAATTCTCATGTGCTGCCTAACATAAAGTGCCAGCATGGTTTCACTGAAAGCCAAGGAGGAAAGCCTTGGGCGCAATCCATTTTTACAGGAGCCAGCTCAAGCATATCACCATGGGAACTCCAAAACAAGTGGCAATGCATTACATCATAAGCAGAATCCATACCTGCAGCTGTCTGCATCACTACACACAATTAACCTAATGTGCGCTGTCAAATATACAAAGATGCATAACAAAGACTTAAGAATAAATCTTTGTGTTTGCTTTGTTCCCCAGGTAACATGGTCAGTGCTACCATTTGATCTGCATCTACAAAGTTTCCTCCTTGATCTGTATAAAATAAATGAAGATGACCTCCCTGTGGCTGAAGAAAATAAATTATTAACCCCTAGGGCCACAGAAAATAAATAGGGAGGCTTTGTTCAAGCTAAGGAAAATAAATTAAACATAAAAGATGCTATTTCAGGGCCAGAGATTTGTCATTTTTAAAGCTGGTTGAGGGCTAGACTAATATTGCAAAGTTCCAGAGAGTAGCTCTACCCTGCTTCCCTGAAAAACTCATTATAAACCAAGATACAGCCATCCTCTGAATTGCAAAACGGCACTGGCTGTACCCTGGCAGTTGGTCCTTCTTCCTATTCTTCAAGAAATAAATTGCCTGCCTTCTTCATGGAATATTGTGTCCCTGTTCCATTTCCTTCCTGACATGCTTTGCATGTAAGCAGTAAATCGTCCTGTTTCAGCTCAGAGACAAGTTGTCAGAGAACATACTCAAAGTCATCTTTCCCTGGTTCCCACACAGTCTGTTCTACAAGGGGCGCTAAAGTGTTGGGGCTTCAGTAACTTGTGTGTATGTTTTACCACTATTCTAGTGATAAAACCCTTGTGCTCAGAAGAGTTTATGCTTAAATTATTTTACATGGCAGTATTTTTGTGGTTCCCATAAAAACAAAGAAATGACTAAATCTGAAGATGGAATACATCACATGTAAATATGGAAAAGGGTTCATTTCATTATTACTCTCTCTTACATATTTCTCACTCACTGTCTATCATCTAGAGAATAAATGGACAAACTTCAGGAAAAACTTCAATTTTCTACTTTAGAAGCATTGAGCCAGGGATGTAGCTCAGTGGCACAAATGCCTGCCTGGCAAGTGCAAGGTCCTGAGTTCAATTCCCAGTACTAAAAAAAGAAAAGAAAAAAGTAGAGATTATATTCTACTTTAGAAGCATGAAAATCATGAAAAATTGACAAGAGTAAATAAAAGTTAAAACAGCTCTATGATTTGGGAGTGTGACCTTGGCCAACATCTCTCAAAGATGGGAGGTTTAATTCCTTCATCTTTCACATACAACGACAATTTATAGAGAGTTTCTGTGTGTGAAACTGAATTCTTTATGTGTGGTTTGAGTCACATGATTTATATGTATGAACTTGTATGCAGCAGCACCTCAGTGAACCAGTAGCAGTTTAATGGGGTAAGCATGTCATCTATGGCCACCCTGGACAGCAGGGTTTTGCAGTGTATGATTTCCAGCATATTTTGATTCTTATTACTTGATAAGTCCTTGGCTCTGAGTACTGAATCTCAGTGCTCAGGATGAAGCTCAGGAATTTACTTTTCATTTTTATCTACTTAGATGATGCCTTGAATACTGAAATTTGATGAGGGGTTATTGGGAGATTAATTCCCTGCAGATCTTAATGACTTTCAAAGGTCCATATAACCCCACATTCTGACCAACAGACTTTTCCACAGTGCCTATATGGTATTACTTACATTCACTATTTCAAAAGCAGCCACTCCCAGCCTGTCCTACACCTGCTATTCAGTATTTTCCCCACCTCCAAGGACTTTCTGTAGGCTAACTTCGATTTTCTCCAGAAGGTCTCTAATCAAGGATGTCAGAGGCATTGTCCTATAAAGGTAAGCTGGCTATCTGGATGGATGGTTGGTACCTCTTTGGTCCTGTGTTGTCAAACTTCTGGCCTTGTACCTTTGAACTCATGTGCTGAATTCAAGTCACATGTTCCTCATGAAGAGACTCCAAACAAGCTAGCCGGTCCTTTAAATGGTAAAGGGGAGATAATGCCATCTACCATGCAGGGTTGTTACCAGAATTAAATATTATATGGGAAAGAACCAAGAAGCAGAGGGTAATTGGGGAAAATACGAAGATGATTTTATTCTTGATGACATGTCAGGTGTGTCTGTGACCTAAATTCTAAATCATCAAATGAGGCTTAGATTTTCAGTTTGGGGAAATTTTAATTGAAAATTTAATTGGAACTGCCCACTTCAAAAGCTACAAAGGTGAGATCTATTAGGAAGAAAAGATTTTGAGCCTAAATTTTCTCAAATTACAAGTTTTCCTGCAAAAGAAGAATCAGTGTTAGTGCCGTCCCTAGTATTCCGTCTGAGGCTTGGAATGCACCTGAGTGATCTGCTGTTCTTTATATTTCCATTCCAGCTACAAGCAAGTGAGCAGACTTATAGTCCTTTCGGTTTTCTGAAGGAAGAAATTATTTAGAACAATCTCATATATATATATGCATCTTCTTCCATGTGAGACTGGTTCCACCACAGTAAAAATACAGAATACGATATTTAATTTTTATTTATTTATTTATTGGTACCGGGAATCAAACTCACGACCTCGTGCTTGCTGGACAGGCGCTATGCTGCTGAGCTACATCCCCGGCCCTGAATACTACATTGTAAATACATCTTACTGCTTTCAAAACTATTTTTAATTTTTTAAAATAACATCAACATACCCCTCTCATGAGATTGTCTGTTACCATGGATGTGATAAAGTGTCCCTAGCAGAAGGTCATATAAATGAGCAGCCTCAGCTAACCGGAATAAACCTGAGAGTTAACTATTAGACACGTGTGCTCACAAGTTCATACTTGTGAAAGTGGGCACACACACGCAGAAACTGTGTAAGAGATGTCTTAAAGCCTATGCATTTAACTCCATGTGGTTTGCTATAGAGAATCCACTTTCATTTTGGGGTTCCCTGGTAATAGCAGATGAATGGGGTAGAGACTGCTAGCATGTGATACACTGTTAACAGAACAGAAAGAGATGCTAACAGCCTATGCCTTGCTAAGTAATGAGGCAGAAGAATGCTGAGACATCCCCATACGTAACTGGAACACTGCCATAGTTAGGTCCATTTCACAAAGGATCAGAGATACTTCAGAAGTCCCTGGGGAATTGAGGCTGTTGGTATACCATACAGGATCCAACACTTGTACTGTTGACTATACAGTATCCAGAAAGGTTAGACTATGCATATTATTCTTTACTCAAGAAAGCAAGGAGGTTGGCACTAATTGGAATCATAAGTCTTCATTTCTCCTTTTTGCTATGGTGCTAGGGCTTGAACCCATGGTCTTATCATGCTAGGCAAGGGCTCTACAGCTGAGCTGTGCTCCAAACCCCATAACTCTTTAAACTTAAAACAACAGGAGCTGGAGATACAGCTCAGTGTTCCAGCGTTTGCCTAGCATGCATGAAGACCGGGTTTAAGCACAAGTAGTACAAAAGAAAAAAAGATTGGCTGGGCGTGGTGGCGCACACCTGTAATCCCAGCACTCAGAAGGCTGAGGCAGGGGGATTGTTGTGAGTTCGAGACCAGCCCGAGCTACAAAGCGAGCTCAACACCAGTCTGAACTGCATAGCGAGACCTTGCCTCAAAAAGACAAAAAAAAAAAAAAAAAAAAAAGTTAAAAATAAGTAAGTAAGTTTCAGTACTTAAAGGATTAATATTCCTTCAGTCATCTGGAGCTTCACTTTAAATAGGATGTTAATTTTAGAAACGAAGGTAAATAAGAGAGCTACATCCCTTTTTTTTATTTTAAAGAGAAACAAAAAAACGATCACAAAATAGCAACAGTGAAGACAAAGACAAAGCAATATAAAAACAACATGATAGGAACTAATGGGGGTTGTTCTGTTACATATTGCTATCTTCACAAAGTTGCTCGATTACCTCATGTAGGAATGCAAGATTGATCAAACAACTAAAAACAATAACAATTAATAAAACTACTTTACAAATGATACAGAGTTTCATCAAATAAGGTGGTAGGAATTCAGCAATGGATTTTTTTATTGCCCATTGTTGTCTTCAGATTAGTTGTTCCGATTACCAGATATAAGCATGCTAAATTGGTCAAGAGATACAAAAAATTTAAGCCTTGACTGTTCCTTTCAATAAACCAATAGACATCAGCAATACACTTAGCTCTCCTTGTATGTAAATATATTTTTTTTCTGAGATCCACATCTTGATAACAAAATAATCAATGTGTATCACTGTGTCTGCTTGGCTTTAGGGACACATTTAATCACTGAGCTTTGTGAAGAAAATAGTATGATAGTTGAGGTCTGTGAAACATGGACTCATTGATATGTGAGAGTAGCTCTTGAAAACATGTATGAAGAAATCCAACAAGATATGAATACTATTTTCATATAAGTTATTTAAATCCTTCCCAAAAGATAAGACCTCACACCTCCTAAATGAGCATAACACTTTTATGTAAATATTTTAACCCAGAGGCTTAAAAATTACATAAGTACAAGCAATGTCTGGGAAAAGTTCTTAGATTTATTTATTCCCCTGTCAGCAATAACTGTAATCTTTCTTCTGCAAACATATGAGCAGCTCTGAAAAGCTGGTCAGAGAAATCAGTTAGGAGGCGTGTAAATGAAAACTTTAATCATGCATAGGCAGAAGCCATATCTGAGAATCATACATTTCCATGTGACCTAATTTTAGGTCACCCAAAAAAACTGCAGTTGTTGTGCTATTATAAAAACCTTAAACTTTCTGACTTAGCTATGGATCAATGAAATTAATCAGTCTTTTCCTCTGCAATTGGGCTTTTATAAAAGACTAATATCCATTACACTTTTTAAGACATCATTAGAATTTCACATAGATGTTTAATTCTTGCATACCTCATTAAAACCAAGTTTTGCTACTAGTTATAAAATAAAATTATAGATGTGCCTGTGTGTACATATACAAAGAAGAATTAATCATTATACTCCCTATGTGTAGAATTAAGAGCTTTTAAAGTAGCAGCACAATTTAAATGTGTTCAGATCATACCATACGTAAAATTTTAAATTCTAGGTTTTGATTTATCCTTTCTCCCCTCACTGGAACTATATAATATTTTCCTCATATTATAATAAGGTTTTTGTTACTAACATTTGAAATATCATATTTTATTCCGTGTCCTATATGTTTATTAATACTTATATTGTTTCCAAATGGACAAAATATTTCACAGCCCCTGTAAGAAATACAGAGCTAAGTGAGGTATTAATAAAAGCTTGTTGGTGATATGGCCAATAACCTTTCACATGCACACATTAGCCCCTTTGAAATGATAAACCAGGAGCTGTGAAGGAGGACATAGTTCAGAAGAGATCCGGGTTTAAGTGAGATCATGGGAAAACTCCGGCTCCAAGAGCAAGCGCTAGGCCCTGCTCCGCCACTCCGAGTGTGGTCCGCATCACTGGGCAGACTCCCAAGGTGCTCCGAGCCCATCGCTGCCGTGCTTCACCCCCACAACTCTCTTAGCAAGTTCCTCACATTATCAGGACTATTACTCTATTTACTTGCTCTGCTATTTTGCGCAAACACCAAGATCCAGAGTGTGTAGGTTTCCATAATGTTCCCTCAGGGGCCGCCATAGAATGTGGGAGAGGTCCGAGGAAAAGCTCAGTGCCTTATAGGGACACAACACTTCAACACATGGATCAGTCACTGACTTTACACAGAGGAGAAAGCATGAAGTGAGAGCAAGAAAGAGAGAGAGAGAAAGAGAGAGAGAGAGAAAACCCGGACTGTAGAGGGACGATGAGGGGCACAGTGAGAGAAGAGGGGAACAGCCACCGAATCTGTCTTTGAAGGACAAATAGAAGATCATCAGGGAGAGCAAAAGGCTAAAAGAGCATGACAATGGCAAGCTTTAGTGTGGCCAGAGCATGAGCGAATGATGAACCACAGGCCTACGAAGGCTGGGTCTGCAAGACCGGATCTATCAGCCAGAGAAAGGCCTTAAGCTCACCAGCCAAGAGGCCTGTGCAGACTTCTGAGATTATTCCTTCCCGTGCTGGTGAGAGTAACTGCCAGATATGTAATTATACAGTTATGCAGCCCCTTGATACCAGATTTAAAACATCTAGAATCAGCCCCTTTCCTTGTTCATCTTTTTAGTTAGGAAAGATATTGTCCCTATTAAAGGGGCACAGTATTACAAGACATCAAGTGAAACTACATGCCATTCTTTTCTATGTCCTGTGAATTTCAGTTAAATATAATTTTATTACCATTAAGAATACAAAAGAGTATTCTGGGCATGGTGGTGCATGCCTGTAATCCCAGCACTTGGGAGGCTGAGGCAGGAGGATCGCCATGAGTTTGAGTATAGCCTGAGCCACAAAGTGAGTTCAAGGCCAGCCTGAACTCCATAGTGAAACCCTGTCTCAAAAAGATAAGGAAAAAAAAATACAGAAGAGCAAACTAAAATTATACTTCCTTCTTCATCAGAGCGATGGTTTCATCCACTGTTATAGTTCTGCATCTTGAATATCGCATGATACAATGAAAGTATTTTAGGTACAAGAACTTGAGTTCAACGCTGCTTACCCAGATGAAAAAGCTGGGAGACCTTGATTGATACACTCGGTGCATTCACTCATTCAGGTATTTGCATTCAGATGTCTCTCAAACAACCAGCAGAGATTATGGGGAAACAAACACTCCAGAGAAGAAGCTGTGGTATCAAGAATATTAGCACTTACATTATGAATCATAATAATAATGCTAATCTTACTGAGTAAATGTGATGTGTCAGGTACTCACTATGCACTACACACACATACATATGTATCATAGGTACTGTACATATGTACAGAAAATACATTTGTATATATAAATAAACCAGAGAAGCTCTCAAGCTTGGGGAAGAAAAAAAGAAAAACAAGGGAAGAGATTTGTAAAGGGAATGCTAAAAGTATGGACCGGATTCAAAGTGAACTCTGAGCCAACTAATTGATACACTTTTTGGTTTTTCTTTTCCAGGTGGCTGGGATGGAAGCCAGGGCCTCACACACAGACATACCAAGCCCCAGTTGGTGCACTTTTTGGGATAAGGCCTCTGTATAACTTCATAAGGTTCTCTACTTTTGCTCACTTTTGGATTAACAAAAAGCATTTCATTCATTCATCATTTACTCACACAATTATTAAATTTACAATTGACTATTGTGGGCCAGTCAATGCAGAGTCTACACAGATAAACAAAATGTACCGTGTCTAGAAGACAGAAATCCAACACTTGAGATGTTTAAAAGAAATAGGAGAAATTCTAAGTCAGACAGGGAGCTATACTTCCTAACAAGAAACAAAGAAATGCCACAGAGTCAAATCCTTGCCCCCCATCACTGAGTAATGGGGACCATTTCTGCTGCAAATTATTTATAACAACCACAGAAAATTATAGCAGAGCTTCTTCTCAGGTTTCTTTGCAAAATTACTACCTGTGTTATTTAAAATGCATGGCATCCTATTGGAAACACAGCTATCTCACACCAAATACAAAGAAAATAAAACTGTTTTGTTGGGCTTAGCACTTTTCAAAGCCCTGGGAGTTTATCATCAAAATAAAAACCAGTTGTTCGGGGAGAGGTGAACAGCAAGAACATCAGGAGTCGCGGAGAAGATTATTCATTTGCACTCCCCATTTGGCAGGGTGTCAAGTCTGTGAGCTTTTCCATGCTCTGAAATGCTGAAGTCTCAATGTTTGGTCTGATCAATTTTTGCCTCCGTGGCGTCTCCTCACCAGCCTTGCCAATTTACCACGATGGGCCGGCCTCCAAGCTCAGCTTGCATTTTTAATAAGAATATTGCCTCTCTCTCTCTTTTGCCTCTAAGGGGTCTTTGCTATGCTTGAGTGGATTCAAGATCATGTAGAAGTAATGGAATTAGACTGTCTGCACAGCTCTGCTTAATATGTTTTTAGTTCACCTTTGTTTGAGGGATTCATCTCTCTTAAATTCTCGGTGTTCTTCAGCACTGCCGAACAGAATAACATTAGCGTGCACTTGTCATTATATCAGTAGTTAGACATAGCCTTCTTTTGCAGGAGAAAACTCAGAGCAATAGCACTCATTAGCTCCTTACATTAAAGGCTTTGACAAAAGCCAGGTTGGAGTGTGAAAACTCATTTACACCTGCTAGAAGGGGATCATTAGCCAGCTGAATGATTAGAGAAAGTGCAAGTCCAGGACTGAAAAGGGTGAGAGCATCCCAGAGCTCAGAGTCATGAAGCTTTCGGTGCCAGTGGTGTTGAGCACTTAAACACTGTGATCCCAGAATCAGGGTTAGTTCTGTGACGAGACTGAAATGACAGAGTCCTGAATTATTTAGGGATTTTTTCCGCACTGCAAGGAGGGCAAGGTCAAGGACATGCTATTGATCAAGAAGTACAGAGCATGCTGACTAGCAATCGCTCTCTTAGGGTTGTCAGTCTTTGCTTCAAGAGCCTGCAGTGATGTGGGGTAACATTTTTTCCTTCCCCTACTCTAGTTCTCTTTTTGGCTGAGGAAAGGATTAGGAATATGGTGTGATCACATTGTTTTCAATGGAACCCAAAGAAGCATAACCACAATGCAAAGTTATAAAATGGGTAGAGAACCCAGTGATCTCTAGTAGGTAGTCACAAGACCAGGAAGGAAACTGAATGTATACCTCCCTGTTGGGAAGAGTTTTAATCTCTAGTTTCTCCTGCTGGCATGTTCTCATAAGATTCTCTCTGCAAAGAAGGCAAAGCCTTTATTGAACTTTGGGACATTTACGTGAAAATCTGAGTTTCAACCTTGGTCCTACTACTTATACAACTTTGTGAAAAATTACGTATCTCGGATACTGACTATTCTCATTAACAAGAAGAAGGTTGAAGTAGTTAGTTTGACAACTGGCTGTTGGAACCCAAGTATGTGATAAGTAAGAAAACTTGTGTTCCCATCAGCGCAGGAGCAGCTGGCAACACGTGGCCAGGGGCGGCGATATAATGTCACAGCCCAAGCTCTGTGGCGGGAAGTGCCCATCTTCAGGCTCGGCACAATGATTTGCAGGCCGTGTAACTCAGGGCAAGTTACCCAATTTCTCTAAAGTTATTTTCCTCCTCTGTGATATGAGGAAAATGAAATTGGCTATCCCACAGGGTGCCCATGACAATAAATCAGACAATACGTCCAAACTGCTTACTGCTCACCCAGGTATTTCTCCTAAATTCAGGGGAAATGGTAGCTATTAGTAGCATGAGGAGCAGTTGTAAACTATGACACCAGAAAAGAGGATGAGGTGAAAGAATTAAAAAGGAGACCTGAAGTCTAAAAAAAGCTTCGCTCAGACCCCAGCCTTTTCCCTTGCTTTCCTGAAGGCTCTGCATTGAGTGATTTGGACCCAGATCCACTGATAGTCACTGCAGGACAACATTCCATGAACATCAACCCTTTTCTCCTCTACCTCTTCCAATGTTCTTACAGTTTTCCTTTTCAGAAAAGCAGATTTTTGTATCTCCTCCCAGAAAAATTAAGCTTATTCTCCTGCTTCCTAAAACATAACTAGAAAGTTAGTTAAAGTGCCATCAGTGATGGAAAGTACCAGGGTCATTAATTTTCAAATGAAGAGAGCTCCCTGCTAGTAACTGACCACAAGATGATTGACAAACACTTCACCTTCCTGATACCCATTTTCCTTGTATATAGATAGAGGGGTTCACCCAGGTGGGCTCTGGTGTCTCTTCTATTTTTAAGGCCGTTACAACCATAACTATGACGTAGTGGAGAGAGAGCTGACGGATCTCCTCTGCATAAGTGTGTGTATCTTAATAACGGTGCTTTGCAGACAACAGTGTGCTTTCTGAAGCCTTACAGATGACTCTTCTTGGAAATTTCAGGCAGTTGCTTTGGGAAGTTTGGCTCACAAGGAGCTAACTAGGGTTGTACATTTGACAGACAGAGAATATCTTTCATTGACCTATGAGCATGCTGTGATAAAGGCTCATTCTGCTCACGGGACAACCATCAAAGAAACCAAACCCCAGGTGCATTGCAGCTGCAAAAGGGAGAAACAGTATCCTGGACAGCAGTGCTCAAAGTGAGCTCCAGGGACCCTGGGGTCTCACCAGGTCTCTTTGAAGATTTCTAAAGCTGCAACCATTTTGGCAATAGCACAAAGATGTTTGCCTTTGCTTTGTCACACCTTCTCACAAATATATAGTGGCATTTTCCACAGGTGATGACACTATTGTTCCCACAGCTAATTTACATATGTATTCTTGTAATTTTAAAATGCCTCCTCTTGAATTTTGCACAGACATATAAGACATAAATAAAACTCTTTGAGGTTCTTAATAAGTCTTATGGGTGTGAAAGTTTCCTAACACCAAAAAGTTTGAGAAATACTGATCTACAGTGAATAAAACTGTGGCTGGTATCTTGGTTCATTCATATATATACTTTGCTATAACAAAGTATCATATTCTGACTGACTTTTATCCAGTGGAAATTTCTTTTTCACGGAGGCTGGAAAGTCCAGGATCAATGTGAGAAGACTCCATAGGTTAGTGATGGATGGCCCTGTCAGTGGTTTATAAACAGCACCTCCTTGCTGCATTTCCACGTAATGGAAGGGTGAAGGTTTTCCTGGTCTTGTTAGAAGGGCACTAACCCCATTGCTGAGGGCTTCAACGTCCTAACCTAATTATCTCCCAATGGCTCCCCTCCTAATATTGCCACCTTGGAGGTTAAGACTGGAGCACGCACATGACGGAGGGACACTAACATTCAGACCCATAGTAACTAAGGAGCAGTCCAATGTGGCTTATCATCACGGGGATTCTGCGAAAGGATGAGAGACGTGTAAAACCACTGGATGTCGAAAGTTTATTCCCAAAATGGAAACAGGTGCAGTGTGTGAAATTTAAAGGCCTATATCTATAAATGTTGGGTGCTAGCTCCCCTCTTAGGAACATCATGCCATATTTTAATGATGCACAGTTATTCTAGGTACTGCTCACAAAGAAAGGAAAAGCATTACTAATTAAAATTGTAAAACACTATCAACTACAAAAGGTATCAGAATGTCAGAAATTTTAAAACTATAAAATGTAAGTTTTAGCATCAATGAAATAGGGTACATCAAAATCTCTGGGTGCAGCCTTTGGTATACAATAAGGATTCTGAAAATAGCCCACCCTTTTACCGCCCTGTATCACAAGAGTGAGAAGAATGCCCTGAAGATCAGCTGAAAGTAACTGGTTTAATTGTCGGAATTATGTGCACTCAGACATAAATAGTGCTGGGTTTTTTGTTTTGTGTTTTCAACCGTGCCTTCTACCATCCTCTGTCTCACCCTTTTCCTGTTTTACCATGATGTCTCAAGCACAAACCATAGCTTCCCTGTTGCTTCTGATTAAATCAGTCCACAGCTCTCCAGGTTAAAACATTAACGTTCATATTCAGACTTGACCTTTGGTTTAATAAACCCGCAGCTATCTTGTTTCAGCTCCTCCAGTGCTGGGGCAAGGTAGAGGGAATACAGTGAAAGACCAAAGTTATTTTCACCTAACCAAGTCCATGATTATAATGTTGTTGTGTCTGTGTATATCTCAGTCACGTAACCTTTGTGTGTACTACTAGAAACACACATCCTTGGCAGCCAAACAGTAGACTGACTGGCTGCCTTTCTATTGGCCAGCACCCTCTTCCTCACGCTATTCTGCCTCATCTCTCCTTCTACAAAGGAACATAGCAGAGGTACTCTGATCATACCATTGTCCCTTTCTTACAAAGGAAGATCTCTATACATGACTCTTAAATTTCTATCATCTCTTGATTTGAATGGGAAGAGGAAGCATATATTGACCCATGAGATCCCTGCTCAGGCATACTTCTCTGTTTTACATAACCCAAGGGAAGGAAGGAAAGAAAATAAAGTCATCTGGTTTTTAGTAAAGGCTGATGGATGCCAGTCATCAGATCCCCAGTGGTTTCTTTTTAACTCTCTCTTGAGGATGCTGGGTATTTAACGGATCTTCATCCCTATGATGCCTACTACCATTCTGAGAGAAGAGAGAGATGCAGTTCCATTTCATGTTATTTCCACTAAAAAAAACTCCACAACACAGAAAAGCTAGTCCTGCCCTCCTTGCTAGAGATTTAATAATACAACTCTTGTTCTGATTCATCAATAGCTCAGCTCAAATCTCAGCTCATTGAGTTGCTAACCAAGTGGAGGTGTTGATGGCAGTAGAAGGGCCCCCTGAGGAATCTCTAGAAGAAGCAACTCCACCCCAGGCCCTGTAAGCATCTGCTCCTGACACTAGCACATCTCAGGAATCACGATAGGCTGCGTAGAAGAAAAGTGAACGAGGGAGAGTTTGACAGGTCTGTGTTTCTTTTGGTTGAATAATTACTGCTGTCCTGACTGTTTAATTAGAGAAGAAAAGGCTCACTTCTAAGATAAACAATGAAGACAAGCTACCTAGCATGAAAAATACAGTCCTGCTGCTGGTGGTGGTGTTTTTTATTCACTCCCCAGAGTTCTTAGGCTGTCAGCAGAGGCAACAACTTGACTTCATACATTTTGATAAAAGGCAAATTGAGAATTGAGATTAGAGGGCTATTTAGTTTA
Source organism: Dinomys branickii (assembly GCA_004027595.1). Taxonomy (NCBI): domain Eukaryota; kingdom Metazoa; phylum Chordata; class Mammalia; order Rodentia; family Dinomyidae; genus Dinomys; species Dinomys branickii. The sequence goes on from PVLD010002867.1 coordinate 142,174, forward strand.
TCAGCAAAATATTTCCAAAGTTTTAGCAAGGCCCTGGGTCTGACAAATACACCACAGATAGAGGGGGACAAAGGAACCTCAGTGAACTTCAATCCAGTCCTGGAATAAGTCTTCAGGTGCAAAGTAGGGCATTCGCTTGTATTCTCACGGTACTTTTACACAACCGATTCCCCTCCCAAATTACACGTACAAAAAATGATAAGCTGAATCCAAATGTTATTTTTTTAATTTCTTGCCGCAATAATTCTTTTTTAACTTGCCCAGGGAAAACAGACCTCAGTAAAAGTAACTGTGGCAAGTTACAGGATAGAAGAGAACCTCAGACCTCAGGAGCTTCAAAATTTTTGCTCTTTGTTTGGGCTACAGATAAGCATTCAAAATAACAAAATTCAAATCCCTACATTAAAACACTGAATAATATCTAGAATTACTATTACTCGCCACAGTTTGTGCTTTTTCTCATAGAACCTCACTTAGACCTCACAACAATCCTATAAAGCTGTTATTTGCTATCTCAGATTTTATAGATTAGAAGGCAAAGTCATAAAGTGTAAAGGACCTGCTGAATATATTATAGTTACTAAGTGGTGAAGTTCATTCCCTAAACCAGGTGTTACCAATTCACTCTCCAAACCACATTTTTGGCCTTCATCACTCATTAAACTTTCCAGTATCCTTCCTACCTACTCAGCTTTATTTTGTAATGCACAGAAACTTCTTAAGGGATCACACTCTTTTTGCTTCCCTCTTAACACAGTTCATTTGATAAAATACACACACTATTTGAATAGTAAATAGTAAAATACATACTGTTTATGAAGAAGTGCCCTACTAGTTGTTTTTATCTGCACGTTTTTGTGGGATCCTTACAATCCCTCCATAAACTATCCCCATTTTGCAGGGGAGGAGACCAACACTCAGAAAAGTAAAATAATTTTCTCCACCACTTAATTAGAATGCAGAAATGAACTTACTGGCTAGGATTATTTCTACATCCCTCTTGTTCACCCTACGTCTCTCCTCACTCAGTCTCTAAATCTGGACTATCCGGTACAGTAAATAACCCATAGTGATGTGGCTATCGAGTACTTGAAATATGACTAATTCAAAGTGATATGTCCTTCTTCTCCATACCTTTTCCTAAAACTAAGCAGCCTTTTTCTTCCCTAGTAACTATTATTGCATTAATCACACTAGGCTAGAACTTGCTTCCATAAACCAGGATCCCAGTCTCTTAACAACAATAGTTCATCATTTCAAGGGCACAGAATCCTCTGAAGTTATGGGTTTTCCTTGGCTATTGGCTTAGCACTCCAGGTAGCATTGATTTTCTGGCACTTTCACATTAACACCGCTTTCATCACTACCACCATAAAGACAGAGCACACACTACTGAATACTTCCATTTAGAAGTGATGTCTGTCACTTTCACAACTTCTCCCTGGCTACGGAAAGTCCCAGGGCTGGGTTCAACTTTAAGGGAATGAGGAAGGGTGATGTTATGTATGTAAAGGAGATGATAACCGAAGGTTGGTGGCTGGTTGCACTGCCTGCCCCAACTCCTCTCTGAGGGTTACAGTAGGGGGATTTATGTAAAATTATTTCCAAGTCACACGACATCTACTAAGATGAATATTCGTGCCATTAAAGAAAAAGAAATGAGAGACTAAATATGTTTTCCCAATTCAAAGAAAATCAGTAGCTGACTCAGGGCTTGGCAGGTTTCACAACCTGAAGATTCCTGTATTCCTCCCTTGGTGTAATAGATTCATTACCTCTAGGGATCTGTCTTTCTACTTGGTTCAAATTTATAAACTATTATGATTTGTTTTTCATTATTAATTTCTGTGTAACGACACTCTAGCTACACCCTGAACTGCTACAGGGAAATCTTTCTATCTTTCTATCCTCTGTGACTAAAATAATACACAATGCAGAATAGTGACTTAAAAAGTGTAACTTTACTTAAATAACATCATCTATTTTGCAGGGGAAATTCAAGCAACAGCTCAAATAAGCAGAGGTGATTCTATAGGTCCTACATAATTTCAAGTTCTAGCTCAACAAAAGAATATTTTTATATGGTAACCTTAGAGAAAGAAGTTTCTGTGAAGTAGCCATGCCTTAGTTAAGAAAATAAAGGTAAGTGAAAGAGAAACTATTTAGAAAAAAATGAGTTCGTGTAGTTCTGTTGGCCCCATGAAGCTAGTCAAACTCAGGGATCCCCAAACAACTGCCTGGTAAAGCCAAGCCCAGCCTGGCTCGTTTGTTTATGAATTGCCTCTGCTGCACCCACTCTGTAATGTCAGAGGTGAGCTGCCCCAACAGACAGCCTGTGCCCCGCAAAGACGGAAATAATAACTGGCTGGCTATTTGCAGAAGAAAATGTCTTGCTTGAATAGCTAAGCAGGGCCATTAGTTCTATCAAAACAACACCTTGAGCTTCATGAGAAACAGAGCTTTCCAATGCCACCCTAGCCGGGTGAAAAGCACACCTGCAGTCAAAGAAAGCTGAGCTCATTGGCTCATGGTAACAAGAGCAATAGCACACTTGTGGGAAGAGATAAGGGTCTCAGAAAGATGGGGTGAGAGGGACTTATCACCATCTTTGTCTTTCTGTTAGGTAATTTGAGAGACTATTACATACAGCAGTTTTGCTCTGCATTGAATGATGCTAAAAAGAAGGGAACATTATACAAATACCTTAACATGTTTCTAAAAGTGAGAGGACTGGAACAAAGTCAAATCACAGCTAAGGAAGTGTCTATCACTCTTACTAACTGGAAGAGGCAGATGTTTGATCTACTCTGTGCTTTGGACAGTGTCATTTTTTCTGCGCCTCTGATGTGACTTCAGAGTCCTTTTGCTTTGTCTTCCTCCATTAGGGTCACACAGTGACCCTATATGCTCTGGGGTGAGCACAACTGTCCAATCCTTAGTGTGGGCAAACCCAGGGATGGTAGTTGATGACCAATTTTCTCTTTCTCTGAAACTCACCTGTCTCTGCCTTTGACTACCTCTGTCTACTTTCTTAAACTCTGTTTTTCTATAGGACAGTGGGTCACTGAACACTGCAAACTGGATGAATTCAGAGCAATATCATAACATAGACTCAACAGAATGCAATCTAATGTTTTAAGTTACGGAGCAATCTTATTTTAAGAAGAGTAGAAAATTGGAAGAAGACAGATCTGAGTTTAAATATAAGCTCCCCAATGTCAACTGTGTCATTTAGGAAAAAATTCTTAGTCACTGAGCCCTAATTTATATATAAAATAATAAAGTTGCAATAAGAACTACATACCACAATGATTCTATGAACACTATCTGTAGTCTCTGTCACATAGGAAATGATCAATAAATGATAGATATTATCTTTTTTTAAAGTGATGGACATTTCCAACGTGAAATATTTCGTTTTCATGAACAATAAAGTATCGGTAAATGTTATAAATAATTGAGAAAAGGTTTACCTTTCTCTGTGCCTGTCTGTTCTCTAACAGAAAAAATGTTGCAAATTAATATACACAATCTATTTTATAAATTAAATGTCTCTGCATTAACTGATCATTTTCACATACTTAATAGTAATTTATAAGTCTCTTTATATAAGGTAGATTTTTATGCTCTTTCACCAGATTGCTGATTCCCCCAAACTGGGTAACCAAATCCAAAACAGATAATGGGAAAGGGATTTATTAATTACTTTTTAAAAAAATTGTCTTCAGTGGCAAGAACCATCACATTTTCAATTTGGTACTTACTTGACAGTTCAGATTTTCTTGTTGAAAAATATAAGAAATTAAATAATACTGGAATCTTTAAAGAAAATTTAACACCGAGAAGAACTAACCTTGAATGTGAGCTTCAGAAATCAAGTAAGTTGAGCCAAGTAAAGGTGAGCACATGGACCATCTGGTTTTCTCTGACTTGTTTTTAGAGCTCACAAATATGTTATGAGTCATTAGAAACTCTTTAGTGTGCCATGCATAAATTATGGCCTTCATTAGTTGGTTCAATTTTGATATGGGTGGTTTGTGAAGCACCAGACAGAAAAGACCAGCTCCTGCCTGACTTCAGAATGAGTTCACATTAAAACTATTGGCAGCAGGTCAAATATCTCAATTACACATTCCAATGACATCAGAAGACTGTGGCATGAATTCCATATGGTGAACTGGACGGCCAAGGAGTTTGGGATGATGTGGGAATGTAAGGACTGTGACAGTCCGATTAGCTTCCTACTTTACCAAGGGCCCCATGAGAGATGGGATGCAAGAAGGAGTGGAGATGTGTTCCTTACGTGTATCAACTCCCCCCAGGAAGGAGGTCATTATGTAATGCAAACATGTCCTAATAAAAAATAAAAATGGAAAAATCCTCCAAATTTCCACATGTAAATCTCTCACAGTTATGAAACTAAATGGATCAGAGCATTTTGTGAATAATCCTAAATTATGTGTAGGATGAGATGGAAGTACACAAGGTAAGGGTCAACTGAGAAAGACTGATCCAAGAAGTGACTGCTTTGGAGGTCCCACCCAAATCTCTTTAAACCAGATGACCAACCACACAGTCACTGTCTGAAGTGCTGACTGAGTGTCTGTTTATTGCTCCCCCTTCTCTGAAGAGTTACGTTTACCCAAAGGCCATCTCCGTTGTACACTCAGCAGATCTTTGGAAAGGGAGAAAAGATTTCTTTTCTTCACTCATCACTAGGCTCCTAGCTGAAGCCTCTGTAACAAGTGACAAATTATTAAGAGGAAGTTTTACATGACACAGGAGCCTTCAGAAATGAAGACCCAAAGAAGCTGTGAAGTTCGTGGATAAACTTGACAAAGTGTGTGGTTGTAGAGAAGCATGATTGGAAAACCATGATCTAATAGTGATTAACTGGGGCAGGGACTTAGTGAGACATTTTTTTTTCTTTTTCAGATCCTTTTCCATATCCTTGTGGTGTTCCTCCAAGTATAGGTAAGGTAGCTGCCAAATGAGCGTTTTGCGACTTGTTTCAGAAGAAGGACAAAAGGTTCATTTCTAGGCCTTCGGTGGAGAGATGAAGCAGATGGTCAAAGATCACTTTCCTATTTCTGTTATTTTCTCAAATGCAAAGGTGCCATGTTTTGTGGTACTTTGTCTGAAAACACATCACCTCTCAGACCTTGACACTACTGAAATGCAATTCTACTGGCCTTTAGGGGGACCTATCCTTGGGCACAACTTGTGCTCTAGATTTTGCCGTCCAGGAAAAGATGGAAGTTAGTTTCCAGCATACAATGCACACTTGCTTAGGTCTTTTGGCCCAGTTCTTTCTTTGTTTATTTTCTCTTTTTCTCAGATCACTTCCTCAATAATTCTCTTGTGAATTCTCATCTCCAATACTATGGTAGGATATTATATCTATGACAAGAGCTTTTTTGTACTCCAAAAGACCAAGATAAAAATAAGACAAAAGTATCTGCCTAGCTTTGATCGGTTGTTCCAAGGATGACATTTTTCCAACAATATTTTTCCAAATAATACCTTGATTACCATGCACTGAAAATCATTTACTTCCTTGACTTGTATATACTCAGTCAGTTTTTCTCCGCAGTGTCTCTGAATAGTAAGTTTTAGTTCTTTGCACTTAAATGGCCTTTTCTGGTGCAGACTTCTAAAGCTGATCTCCAATAGATCATATCTTTTTTATGTTCCAAATATCAAGCCTATTCTTTAGAAAGCTTCCCTTCTAATTCAGGGGTTCTTGGTATTTATGCTACAGGAAAAGCATCATCAAATCGTGTCTTCAGTGCGGTCAGAGCCCTAAGCAACTGTTGATGTTCCCAGGGCGATCCTGAGTAGCATGCTGAAGTAGTTCTCTTGTCACTTTTTCCCCATTCCCCAGCTCTTTCTTCCCCTTTTGAAGGAGAAAAGGAACTGTAATAATCATTTAATCTTGAGTCTTTACCAGTGTTGGAATCTGCAGTTGTGCATGTTGACCTGGTCATTCAAAACTATGCATGAACATTCCCAGGATCACGAAATTTACCCAATGCGTCCCTCTCCATTCTGAAATTATCGACGATGTTAAAGTAGAAAAGGGTAGAGACCAACAAATAGAAACTCTTATCTTTCATGTCATAAGGAAGTTGAAGATCAGAGATGGAAAATAAAATTGCTCTGCTTCTTTTTAATATGGTGCCACTGGATCATGTTTCCACAGACTTTTAGCCTTCTGACCTTGCTGTGTCTTGCAAACAAGAAACAAACAAAAACATCAGTGTGAACTCCAGCTTTAAAGCACGCGCTAGCTAGGAGGCTTTGTTTCATCCTCATTTGCTTTAACCTTTTGCTTTGAAGTTGGCATAATTACCAAATGCTCAGTTCCTCTTTTGATAGATTCTGACATTCCTGTAAACGTGAAGTTTAGAAAATATCTGGCCTCAAAATACAGTGAATAAAAGAACTTTAAAAATTTCAAGAAGAATTTATTAATTTTTTAAATAGGTGGCCTTTAAAAAATTAGCAAATCAAATAGGAAATAGAAAGGAATTGGACTTCTACTGATATATTAAAAAAATTTAAGTTGGTTTGGGCTAAAAATGAACAGAAAAACTTTAAAATGGCAAAAGTGTATATAGAAAGTAACTTAGACTTTTGCAGGGAAAGGAAAATATTTTACTTATCGTGTGAAAAGAAAAAGATTGATGTACCTACATATGTTAAAATGTCAAACTGCTTTTTAAAATAACACTAAAAATAAAGTGACAAGACAGAGTCTGAGAAGTATTTGAAACACACATGACTGAAAAACAGCCAGTATCCAGAATTATACAGAACGACAAATCAGGAAGAAGACAAACCCAGTGGTTAAATGGACGATGATCTGAATGAGACATGCACAAAAAAGGGAAGTGAAATGGCCAAGAAACAATTAAAAAGGCTCCCAGTATTCACTAGTAATTTGGCAAACACAAATTAAAATAATAATGAAATATATTCTTGTCCATTCTAATGAGTAACATCTTAGAAATCTAACTCTTCTGTGCATGGAAAGAATGAATGTTGGGGTAACCACTGCTGAGAACAACATGGCCATCCCTGTGAGGATCACAAGGTGTATGTACTGCTCTGCCACGCAGTTCCATGTGTGGACAGAGGCCCTAGAAAAACCTCGGTGAATTTAATAAAGGCTTCACAGCAAATACTATTTGCTTGAACCTTATTTGCATCAGTAAGACAAAGTTCTATTTGTTTCTACAACCCAAGTATCCATTTATGGGACAAAAGATAGATTGTGCTACATCTATGTCATGTCTTACACACTTTAAACCGGTTACATGAACTGAAATGTATTTAATGACATCGATAAATTTCAAACACTTAATGTTGACCAAAATAAAATGCATAATAAAATGATATATTATATGTGTAATATCATTTCAGGTTCAAAACATGCGTATTAACCACTTACCAGTTCAATTATTTAAATATGGAATGGGCAAAAATTGCGTATATTTTTGTTACTTTTATAAGATAATATAACAGGAAATACAAAAATTTTTAAAAATCAGCTGGTTGAAAGGACAACTGTCCAAGTGACACCTGGGATAGTTGGTACATAAACAAACGTGCTGCCTATGGTACACTGTTAAGTAGTTAATACTATGAAGGGTACAAAATATGCAATAATTTACACAAACGTATACAAGAATGATAAAGACCAAAACTAATGTTACTTCTACTACATCATCTCTCATAGCATTCTTTGAGAGTGCAAATGTATAATGTAACTCCGAGTTTATACATGAGGAAATTGAGGCACAGGGAGATTAAGTATTTTTTTCTTGTTATAGATACAGTACCTTAGTCAGCTTTTCCAGTGCTAGGATGAAATTCTTGGCACCTACAACTTAAAAGTGGAAGGGTTTATTTAGGCTCATGGTTTTGGAGGTTTTAGTCCATAGTCACCTGGCTTCAAGGAGAGAAATATCCTGGCAAAAGAGTACAGTGGAGAAAAGATATTTCACCCCAGGAAAGTCTGGAAACAAAAAGTAGAGGAAGAGCCAGAAGAAGGTTCCAGGCATCAGATAGATATAGTCTCCAAGGTCACATTCCTATATCCTACCCAGACATTCATAGAAATATGCCTCATTAATCTCTCCTAGACATTCTCAAAGCCAATACAGTTGGCCGTCAAGGTTAACTGTCATGGCTGATAAATGGTAGAGCTGGAATTTCAATGCTCCTTTAAGTAAGTGCATGATGGAAATGATTTCTAATGGAACCAGAAGGGGATATAGAGATGGTACACAGGGAGACTTCCATTGAAATGCTTTAGATCATTAAAATTCTGAAGAAATCATAGCATAATGATAAGACTTGTTAAAACTGAACTGGGGGAAAACAACAACCCACTATGTCATTCTCCTTAATTGGCTGTGCATTCATTAAATTATCAGAATGGGAAGGAACAAAAGGAGGAAAAGAAGGAAGAGGAAGGTTGAAGGAAGGAGGGGAGAGGGCGAAATGGGAAGCAGAAAAGGGAGGGAAAGGAGAGGGCGCACTAGCAGTAAGTTATGAGATGAAATGAAATAGAGTAAACTAGGATCAGAGAAAAACTAACAGGTTATTTTCTAGGTGTGAGATTATAAATGTAACCAAAACCCTTATGCAGTGGGGATGTACCCAAATAACTGTTAAGCTAGTTCACTAAAGAAATATCTAAGTAATTTCACCTGAACTTTACAGAATAATTTCTCCTTGTGTTGCCACAACAATATGAGGTGGGATCTCTTCTTATACCCGTTGTATAGTTAAGTAATTCAAAGTTTAAAAAACATAATAGCTTGTACAGTATCTCTACAGCTAAGAGGTGCTGTGATTAACACTCAGGTCCTTGACTCAAATCCTCTTCTGCCTCTCAAATATGAATACCGTAGTTCAAAGAGCCTCAGAGTAGCCATATCTGTACTAAATTGACTGACTTTAAAAGTGTATTTTCATGGTCCTTAGCAGCAGTCCTATTCCTCCCGCCTAAAAACTTCAGCTCAAACATCATCTTCTGGCATCCACATTTTCAGTGCTTGCGCTTACAGAGACATCAATATTAATTCCAGCTTTCAAGTGGGTGCTGGCTAGGAGTGTTCATTTCCATCCTCATTTGCTATAACTTGTTACTTTGAAGTTGACATAATTACCAAATAACCAGTTCCTCTTTTGATAGATTCTGTCATTCCTGGAAATATGACGTTATAGGAAATATCCTGCCTCAAAACAGAGTGAATAAAGAACTGGGAAGAAAAAAGAAAAAGTAAGCAGTAACACTTACATCACCCTGGCCCACTAAAAAATGATATTCTCTGTGTCAGTATATTGATTATTTATAATCTCGTCATTCATGGGAAGACTATTGAGGCCCAAGCACATACTTTTTGGACAGTGGGGAAAATTGCCAAGTTTCTAATTTGACATCACTTTGAAAAATGAGACAGATTCTAGAACTAAGGTAACTTTTTTTGAAGGACAGCCAGAAGAGAGAACTTGTGCATGGATTTTCGGCCCCACGACTTTGCTTTATAAAAAACTGACCTTTAGAAAGATTTCATTACTATGTCTTCATATTTTAGATTCTGCAAGAAAATTTAAAATGTGATTATAGTGCTCAAAATTAGATTATTCTCAAATGTCAAGCTGTGAACATTACAAAAATAATTCACATCTACGTAGACCCAGATTTTATCTTTAATGTCTGAATTTTCTGTATATTTCTGACAAATCTAGTATTCCTAGAAACCAGTGTTTTTATGCTGTCTCTGTCAAGCAAAGGCCCTAAATTGCATAGCTCAAACCATTTATACCACAGCAAACCAGGAGCGATGTTCCTAATCTCATTTAGAGAAAGACTAATCTCACTTTATGAAAATTTGAGTGGTTGAACATATTTTAAAATACAGTGCGTTGCTTCATTTGCTTGCATAACTTACTCTTATCTTTTCATTGTATTTACCTTAAGATTAAAGATTAAGTTGGGGCAAGAAGGTAGCTTGGATCCGACTTTGTCATCCTTTCCCCTTCTGTGACTGGGTGGTATAAATGTCATGAGGTGGAGAAAAAGATCTGTAGATTTTGATATGAAAAACAAAACCAGTGTGCTTCATATATATCACATCCTAATTAACTTTGGTGATTTAGCTTCCTCAGAGATTTCTCTTCTGGAAGCTGACATGGTAGTGAATACTTCCAGCTTTCCCAACAAAGAGGAGAAAAACATCATCTTCCTAATGTGCTGTGCATACAGATGACTACTTCTAGGATGCAAGAAAGTAGACACCACAATGTAAACAAGAATTTGAGGTGGAAATAACAAAAGCACATTCTAGCTGGCGTGGAGCAGAAGTTGGCTGAGGGTGTAATTGGAGGTGAGGCATTGGCACAGCTGAGGAGGACACAACGAGGAAGTTCGAACGCCGGAATATGGAATCGGTATTGTCTACAGTACAGAATGGAGAACCATTGAAGGTGGTTATTTTTTGTTTGTGATAAAAATAATGATTGAGAAAAGAAATTAACATAAAAAATTTTAAGGATTTTTATACTTAACAGAACTTGGCAACTGGTAATTAGATGCATGGGCCTTGATGCATGAAAAGAGTCAATAGTGGTTAAATTTCTCCATTAGAAGCCCTTTTGTTTTTCTAAGTACTTTAAAAATATTGTCTAATTTAATTCTGTCCTTTAAATTTTTATTTGATAAATAATAATTGTATACATTTTATATATATAGATAAAATGTGATGTTCTAATATATGTTTACACTGTACAATGATTAAATCAAGTTTCTGAAGATATCCACAAAGCTGGAATAGCTGTTTAGTTTCTGGTTCATGAATCTGAAGTTCAAAGGAAGGTAATTAGCTTGCCTGAGCAGCATGAACATGATGGTAGATTGTAATTCAGTTTGAGCTAGTTAGTGTTCACGTGATTTTTCCAGTGTAGCCTTCTTCCAGCTGTGAGAGGACACATATAGAATGATTAAGGGAAGAACGTGTGTGGAGAAAGGCTGGCTGGGTTCATGTAATTGGGTCTACTTCACTGGATTAAGAGGCACTGAGAGGTTAATGAAGCACGCTTGTGGGTGTGTCCACAGGGGCGTTTCCAGAGATGACTGGCATGTAGGCCAACAAACCAAGGGGCGAGACTCATCCTAATTGTGAATGGCCTTATCTAATAGGCTTAGAACCCACGTGGGACAAAAAGTGGAAGAAAAAAGAAGTCAGCCTTTGCTTACAAGCTTGAATCTGCTTCACCAGCTGTGGCTCTTGCTTCCCACACCGGTGACTCTCCAGGGTGCTTCCAGACCAGCAACCTTGGGCTGGTACTGTGTCCTTCATCCCTCTTGTTCTGAAACCTTCAGCTGCTGGACTGAGCAGCTGTAGGATCCTCTGATTCTCCAGCCTACAGAAGGTCATTGTGGACTCTCTTGCGACCCTGATCCTCTCCTTTTGAAACTAGCTCTAGAGATATCTAACCAATACAGATTTATATCAGTGATCTATGACTTAATACTCATGTGACTATCTTGGGCATTTCATTTCACCTTAAATGTCACTCTTTAAATATAGCTTAACAGCAATCACCTCAAACAAAAGGTGATGCTGAGAACAAAGCCTGGAAAATGCCATTAATTTATTAAGTGCTTATGGTCATTATTATTTAGTACTTTGGTTAGGAAAAGAGCAGTGGTGCTGTAGCCAGTGATGCAGAGGTAGGAATTCATTTTCTAAAACGAAGGAATTGGAGTTTTAGATATGATGAGAATGCGATATTGGTACTGAATCTACTTCAGATGAGATTCAAAGGTGACACACAGCCTGTTAGATATGATCCATACACTCTTAGCTGCATTGAGAAAAAAATAAGATTTTAAACCCTTTAAAAATGACATGTTTAAGGACTTCCGGGAAGATGGCGACCGGGTAGGCAGCAGAGAGAGAACCTCCCAGAGGATTACCACCCAAAAAATGAAATATAGCAATATGAAGACAGAAATGAGGACTTCCGGGAAGAAGACTTCCGAGAGAGCGAGTGTGGAGGGAAGAACGGCTTCAGCTCCTGAACCCGACAGAGAACGCGCTACTGGGACAAACTGCACCAAACCGGGCAGCGCTCCGGGATCCCGCTCAAAACCCCACCCCCGCAGCCAGCGCTGCGCGAACTGGAGCAACAGCGACCAGCCGGCGGGACTTCTGAGTCGGGGAAAATCTCCATCCAGGGAAAAACATCTGAACGGCACTCCTGTCTGCACGATCACAGGGTGAGTTAAGTGCGGCTCTAACCGGTTTTTCCTGAATCGGGAAGAAGCTCAACCCAGTGAGAGACATCAAAGCAGCTTCAAGGACTGCGGGATCTCCCGGGTGGGAAGACCTACTTAGGCGCCCCAACGGGTTTTGTGAGGGGGGAAGGAGCTCCACCCAGGGAGGAACACCTGAGTGGCCTATCTGCAAGAATCCTGGGGTGGCGAGCTGTTTATTCGCCCAGGCCAGATCTTGGGGTAGGGAGTAGAAGCGGAAATCTCAGCAGACAGCTTAAGGGACATTCTCCCAAAGAGAAGTAACCATTGGAGCAGCCTCTGCAGCAGACCTTTGCCTGCTGAACTGTCTGTGGAATTTATAGCTCCACAGTTTGAATCTCATACCCAAAAATGGGAAAACAGAGGAACAAAACGCAGTCTCAAAACTCAACCCCACCCAGAACAAGTTTTGAATGTGA